>CAWUFW010023430.1:0-76077 GCA_963921515.1 Calotriton arnoldi
AACGCGCCCCGTGGCGCGTTTTAAGTTGGGGGATTAAGTCCCCTTGAATCATGAGGGTCCCTACGGGCCAACTAGCCCACCAGGAACCTCCAGTATGCGCCAGGGGGCTGCGTTGCAGAGACATGTACAGAGGCCACACCCCTTTTACACCTCTCTGCAACGCAGCTCTGTGGCGCTTTCTGGACGTACCTGTTGGGCTAGTTGGCCCCAGGGACCCTCAGGATTGAAGAGGATTTAATTCCCCATCTTAAAACGCGCTACGGGGCCTGTTTGCACACATGTCACCTGAAGCCCCGCCCCTCCCTTCACCACTGTGCAAACGCGCCCGTGGCACGTTTTAAGTTGGGGGATTAACTCCCCTTGAATCCTGAGGGTCCCTGGAGTCCAACTAGCCCACCATGTTCCTCCAAAAAGCGCCACAGAGCTGCGTTGCAGAGAGGTGTAAAAGGGGCGTGGCCTCTGTACACCTCTCTGCAAGGCAGCCTCTGGCGCATACTGGAGGTTCCTGGTGGGCTAGTTGGCCCCAGGGACCCCCAGTATTCAAGGGGTCGTTCCCCTCTGCAAACGCGCCAGGGGCGCGTTTGCAGAGTGGTGAAGGAAGGGGCGGGGCCTGCGGGCCTGATCGTTTTTTTTTTTTTCCCTGAAGGGGGGCCGTTCCTTTTTCCTATTTTTAGGCCCCGGGGACCCCATCCCCCGGGGCCTGGCCTCTCGTTGGGGACTGTGGGGGTCCCCAAGCCCCCACAGTCCCGCCGGCTCCCCGTGTCCTACGGGAGCCGGCATTGCTTTTACACATGGGGAGCAGCTAACATGCTGCTCCCCATGTGGAAAGCTATCGGCTTTGGATATTGGAAGCGAGAGCAGGTTTCCTGCTCTCTCTTCCAATATCCAAAGCAGTTTGCAATGACAGGACGGGAGCCGCGAGGCTCCTGTCCTGTCATTGCAAACAGCAGTGTCCCGGGGTAGGCACCCCGGGACACTGCAGGAGCCGGCCCTGGGGGGTGGCGGTCCCCAGGGCCATCAAGGGCTCCAGGAGGGGGCCGCGCGGCCCCCCTCCCTACATCGAGAAAGCCCCGGGGAGGCGGTGGTCCCCGGGGCTTGGGGGTCCAAAACGGACCCCCATTTTCATTTTTCTTAGTGCCCCGGGGAGGTGGTGGTCCCCGGGCGTGTGGGGGGGCTGGAGCCCCCCACACAGGTTTTTAAATATAAAAAAAGAAGCCCCGGGGAGGTGGTGGTCTCAGAGCCCTCCCGCACCATTATCCATAAAGCCCCGGGGGGTGGTGGTCCCCGGGGCTTGGGGGCCCTTAGAGGCCCCCACACATAAAATTAACCCCCCAGCATGCCCCCGGGACTTGGCCCACCCGGGGCCAATTAACATCGAAGCGCGGGAGACCGCGCTTCGATTTTCTTTCGGCAGGGTTCGCGCTCCCTGAGCGCATCCTGCCGATTTAAAAAAAATATATATTTTTTGCCCAGGGGGTCCTTGTGGGACCCCTGAGCAGACCTAGGGGGTCAGGGTGTTTCTACCCTGCCCCCTTTGTGCGCTTTGCGCACTTGTTTCTGTCCCTCGGTTCTACCGAGGGACAAAATGGCTGCCAACACTTCCTGATTTGGAGTGTTGACAGCCAATTAACATAAAGCTCGTGCTCGGGAGGATCCGCGGCCCTAGATATACCTATCTTTTTTCTTTTGATTTTCTCAGCAACTACTGAACGGATTTACACCATTTAACAAAAAGGGTTCTTTCTGAACCAAGAACTACCTCTTTACCAAATTTGGTGTAATTCCGTTCAGCAGTTCGGGCTGTAGCCGTGTCTAAAGTTTCCTATGGAAAATTGCATGGGGAAAACGCGTTTTGGGACCCCCCTTTTTTCTCGGCCCCCGCTTGACGAATCCCCCCAAGACTTTCAGGGTAGGAGCGGACCGGAGCGGGCCACAAAGTTTGAAAATTTTGCGAAGATGCGTCAACCGGCAAGAGAGTTATTTCAAATAGAATGTCGCGGATTTCCTATGGATAATAGGTTGTAACTATAACTATCTACTGGCGACCGCCAGTAGATAATATATATACAAATGCATAACCAATAAAGGCATAAAGAAATAGCAACAGATCAAGCATTTCTCACTATTAAAACATAATCATGATTAAGACATATTAAAAACATTCATGCCAAACAGTAAAAGCATCTTTTTGGTAGAAACAGGTGGACAACGCGGAGGCGGGTGGGACAGTGAGGAATCCACAGGCAGATACTGTATCCACCAGAAAAAGCGTTACCGAAGGTAAGTAACTTGCTCTTCTGATGGATACTTCTGCCTGTTGATTCCTCACCTTTTGAATAGAATCCTCAAGCCGTACCTCACACAGAGGAGGGTGTCCACCTGACTAGACCAAAAAACCTTGCAAAACAGATCGAGCAAAATGGCCATCCCTCCTAACCTCCAAATCCAATAATAATCGAATAATTTTTTGTCGAAATTATATTGAAAATAATACTTTAAAAATACTTTTATTAATAAATTTAGACAAACACGTAAAGGAAAACTTTTATTTATAATTAATTTAAAGATATTTCATACTTTACAAATTACGCCAAAGTTGCGACCCAGCGCAACTTTTCAAAATGGCTACCGGGAATGCACGCAGCCATCGTGTAGGGTGTGCGAAGGATGCGCGACTTCTGTATAATATTTAAAAAGAAAAAAGAATGAATATAGTTTTCCTAACTAAAAATTATTCACAATTTTTTAAAATATATATATTATCTACTGGCGGTCGCCAGTAGATAGTTATAGTTAGGACCTATTTTCCATAGGAAATCCGCAACATTCTATTTGAAATAACTCTTGCGTCGGTTGACGAATCTTCGCGAAATTTTCAAACTTTATGGCCCGCTCCGGTCCGCTCCTACCCTGAAAGTTTTGGGGTGATTCGTCAAGCAGGGGCCGAGAAAAAAGGGGGGTCCCAAAACGTGTTTTCCCCATTCATTTTCCCTTAGGAAACTTTAGCCACGGCTACAGCCCGAACTGCTGAACGGAATTACACAAAATTTGGCAAAGAGGTAGTTCTTGGTTCAGAAAGAACCCTTTTTGTTAAATGGTGTAAATCCGTTCAGTAGTTGCGGAGAAATTAAAAAAATAAGAGTAAAAACATCAATTTCCCATAGGAAACTTTATGCAAGGCTACAGCCCGAACTGCTGAACGGAATTACACCAAATTTGGCAAAGAGGTAGTTCTTGATTCAGAAAGAACCCTTTTGTTAAATGGTGTAAATCCGTTCAGTAGTTGCTGAGAAAATCAAAAGTAAAAACACATATATCTGGACGGAGCCTAACCACACATGTCTTCGTGAGATCTGATTGGCTGTCAGCACTTCATCCTGGAATTGCTGGCAGCCATCTTGGGACCAATATAAATGATAGTACCCCATTGAAATGCATTGTAGTGAATCGAAGATTTTGAGGGTTACCAAAAGGAGAACTATAAAGGGTGATAACAGACTTTAGTTACATTAGAATTCATTTGTTGATGGTACCATACTAATTTCAGGAATTGTGGTGTGTTCTAAGGTGATTTTACCCTGTGAAAAACCTTCTGCTGGGATATCATGAATCATGTTTGAGAGAAAACTATTTTCACATGCTTGTCCCATACAGTTTTGGAAGGTGCTCCAGAAGCTAAAATGAGAGCATATTTTCTGTAAATTCACATTATCTTTCTCAGTCATGTGAGAATGAAGTCTGACATTCTCAGTAAAACATGTACATCCAACAATGGCAGAGACTGTCAGTTGATTCCTTTGTGTTCTACTGCAGCTTCCCAGAGTGTTCTAAAGAACAACTAGAGTGCTAACAGCCTTACTTATGACAAAAGTATGGCACACCTGAAGCCATCTTGATTGGAATAAACTGGTAACACTTAAAACATTTAATTTAAAAAGGAACAAAATGATGGGGTTCATTTTGTCATAGAAATTATGGTTAGTGCTGCAAAAAGAAAATTTAGGGCATGTTTTAAGTGAGATCTCAAAACCTCTTCTATTTCATTAGAAAATTCTGACATGCAGACTGAAACAATCACTTTCAATACCAGCAGTAGACTTCCAGTTAACTCCTTGGTGAGCAGTAGCTTTACTACAGTGATCTAATGAACAACTATAGTGCTAACATTCTGAATTTATGGCAAATGTGTGACACATCTGAATGCCTTCTTGATGGAATCAAAGTAAAAAACTGAAAGCATTTCCTACTGAGGAGACTGTAGTAAATGAGGAAATTAGGAAACTTCATAACAAATAAGTCTCCCAAGATGGCCACCAGAGAAAAAAGAGCCCAAATGTAGCACAAATATCACCCAGAGGTAGCCCACGTATAGCCCAATGACAGAAGTGTGCAAAACACTTTTTATTTTTGGTTTTTTTGCAGTTTTATATAGTGCAGACTGGTCAGGTATTAGAGTGCTTTACATGAGCATTGGTTACATCACACAAGGACAAATTCATGTTGGTTGACCCCTACACTACCCAAACACCACTGCACTACCCTAAACTCTAAAACACTACCCCCAGCACGACCCCCTTCACTACCCAAACACAACTGCACTACCCTAAACTCAAAAACACTACCCCCAGCACGACCCCCTACACTACCCAAACACCACTGCACTACCCTAAACCCTAAATCTACCCCTACACTACACAAATACCACTGCACTACCCTAAACCCTAAAACACTAGAACCCAGCACGACCCCTACAGTACACAAACACCACTGCACTACCCTAAACCCTAAAACACTACCCCCTACACTACACAAACACCATTGCACTACCATAAACCCTAAAACACTACCCCCAGCATGACCCTCTACACTACACAAACACCACTGCACTACCCTAAACCCTAAAACACTACCCCAGCACGACCCCCTATACTACCCAAACACCACTGCACTACCCTAAACCCTAAAACACTACCCCCAGCACGACTCCCTACACTACACAAACACGACTGGACTACCCTAAACCCTAAAACACTACCCCCAGCACGACTCCCTACACTACCTAAACACCACTGCACTACACTAAACCCTAAATCTACCCCCAGCATGACCTCCCACACTACACAAACACCACTGCACTACCCTAAACCCTAAAACACTACCCCCAGCACGACCCCCTACACTACCCAAACACCACTGCACTACCCTATACCCTAAAACACGACCCCGTACACTACACAAACACAACTGCACTACCCTAAAACACTACCCACAGCATGACCCCCTACACTACACAAACACCACTGCACTACCCTAAACCCTAAAACACTACCCCCTACACTACACAAACACCACTGCCCTACCCTAAACCCTAAAACACAACCCCCAGCATGACCCCCTACACTACACAAACACCACTGCACTACCCTAAACCCCCCTACACTATACAAACACCACGGCATTACTCTAAACCCTAAAACACTACCCCCAGCATGACCCCCTCATAACACAAACACCACTGCACTACCCTAAACCCTAAATCGACCCCCAGCACGACCCCTACACTACCCAAACACCCTGCCATACCCTAAACCCTAAAACACTAACCCCAGCATGAACCCCTACACTACCCAAACACCACTGCACTACCCTAAACCTTAAAACACTACCCCCAGCACTACCCCTACACTACACAAACACCACTGCACTACCCTAAACCCTAAAACACTACCCCAGCACTACCCCCTACACTACCCAAACACCACTGCACTAACATAAACCCTAAAACACTACCCCCAGCACAACCCCCTACACTACACAAACACCACTGCACTACCCTAAACCCTAAAACACTACCCCCAGCACGACTCCCTACACTACCCAAACACCACTGCACTACCCTAAACCCTAAATCTACCCCCAGCACGACCCCTTACACTACCCAAACACCACTGCACTACCCTAAACCATAAAACACTACCCCCAGCATGACCCCCTACAATACACAAACACCACTGCACTACCCTAAACCCTAAAACACTACCACCAGCATGACCCCCTCCACTACTCAAACACCACTGCACTACCCTAAACCCTAAAACACTAACCCAGCACAACCCCCTACACTACCCATACACCACTGCACTACCCTAAAGCCTAAAACACTACCCCCAGCACGACCCCCTACACCACCCAAACACCACTGCACTACCCTAAACCCTAGAAAAGAAACCCCCACCCCATGCCCAATCCCCCTTACCTCTCACTCCTCGTGGTTCCTGCTTCACGTCGTCTCTGTGGGGCGGTGTACGTCGTTGTGAGGAAATGGAACAGCCTCTGTTTCCTTACAACGACATGGATCGTCTACATGTTTTTTAGAACGCATGGTCATTTACCATACATACCTTTACAACAAAATTTGTTGTAAAGGCATGCGTGGTAAATGACCATGCGTTCTAAAAAAATGTGTAGTAATGACTTTGTGATGTACAACGCATGCGTGGTAATGCATGCGTTGTAATGGTATCGCAAAGTAAAAAAGCCGTTGTAACGGCTGTTTACCGATCGAAGCTGGCCCCTGTTCTTCAGTGAGACGTTTATTTGATTAATTAGGAGGAAGGAATGTGTTTTTTTACCGAAAAGTGCATTCCCGGCTGTTGTATTGTGAAAGTGTCCGCATGGCCTGGTTTCACTTCCGGTGAGAGAGTGGAAGAGTCTGTTTGGATCTAAAGGAGTTCTGTTGTTGGACGGGGCCGGCGCGACATGTCATCAGAAAACATAGCTAATGGAAAGCGTCCTCCCTGAAGTGTGGAGTAGTGCCATGAGAGGTCAACGAGTGTGCATCGCACCGCAGTATGACCGTACCGCGTGACCCATGTGCCACCTCCAGGGTACGGGAGGCAGAAGCGGCATCGCAGGTCCTCTTGAAGACCGTTGTAGCACTAATTCTACATTTTGGTACTAGGGCATTTTAACTTCGTTGTTCCTGCCAGATACAAAGAGAAGATCCTGTGTTATTCAGTGCCCTCGTTACCTTTTTTGTGGGTTGTGGTGCTTGTCACTTCGCTGCCCCGCCGGTGCACACGACTGGGCACCCCACCTCGTGTGCCATCTGCAGGGCCTCTGCCCTCGGATCACTGGTTTCGGTTTCTGGAGTGGCAACATAAACAGTTGCTCCCAAAGGACTAGCCTGAACACTTAGGTGAATATCCCCTACACCAGCATTCCACGGAAATTCTTTCCTAGCTCTCCCACGTCAACAAGGACGTCATAATAGCACGGCTCCGCTCGCGACACCGTATGACGTCATCGGAGCCATAAGAGAACCTCGTTGGCGTGCTGACGTCAGTTCCACCCATTTTTTCCGTGCCACCGAGGCAAACAGGGGACCGAGACATTTTCACATGTATACATAGTATAATAAATATATATATATTCACTAAAAAAACCATAGGTTTCAGGCACGTTATAGTTAGAAATTAGCATTTAAAAAACCTTAGAAATTCACTGAAAAAACCATAGGTTTCAGGGGCGTTATAGTTAGTTGGACATTTCACTCGTACAAAACCATAGAAATTCCCCCGTTATAGTTATTTCAGCTAACTATAACTCGCGCGCCCGCAATGCACTGCTGATGACGTCACATATTACATCATTCATGACATGGTCAGTGACATCACTGATGACATCACTGATGACATCTCAAATGACATCACTGATGACATCACTGATGACATCAACCAGTGACTGTGTGTTTTTCTGAAAATTAAATATGTTTTATATATGTATATCTCAAGGTCGATGGAAGAATAAATGGGTATATAAGTGTCTAAATGGATGATTTTGTTTTGTAAAATTGATTGTATAACTGACTAAGTGTATCTCAGGGAATACATGGGTTAGTGAGTAATGTTTAAATATAAAAATATCTGTATCAGTCTCTCACTTTGTGTATAAGTGGCTGCATGGGTTGGTGAGTAGCTACATGAGTGTCTATATTGGTTATTAGTTGGTTTTTTGAGTATCAGTATGAGTGTCTGAGTGTCTGTATGGTTCGGTGGGGGTATTACTTAGTGCATAGATGCATGAATGAGTGACTCACTGTTTGTATGTGTTGAAGACAGCATGTGTGCAGGACTGTATAGGTGGATGAGTATGTGTATGGGTGTGTTAGTGAGTGAATGACTGTCTCAATAGTGTCTTTATGAGTAACTACATATGTTTTAAACTAGTATATGTGAGTATAGGTGTATATTAGTGAGTATATGTGAGAGTGAGAGATTGGAAGAGTTCCTGTACAAATAAGTAGGTGTTTCTATAAGTGATTGTTTAAGAGAGTAAGTATGTGTAAGTTTCTGTAGAAGTAAGTGTGGTAGTGTGTGTATAACTGTATTTGCAAGTAAATGGATGTTTGATACTTTGTTTGCATGTGTGACTATGTGTGTGAGTAACTCTATGGATGAGTGGGAGTGTGTAACAGGATGTATAGGTGTATGAGTACATATGATGAGTGAGTACATGTATGAGTGACTGTATAGGGACTGTTGGTGAATGAGTGGATGTGTGTGTAGATCTTGGAATTACTGAATAGGTGTGTTGTAACTGGTATTGGTATGTCCATTGTTGTGAAAATGTTAGTTTGTATTTTTGAGTGTGTGTATCAAAGGTTATATTAGGGTGAGAGGAGGTCTGCCACTCTATCACAAGAATGATGTCATCAGTGATGTCATCAGTGATGTCATTTGAGATGTCATGAGTGATGTCATGAGTGATGTCACTGACCATGTCATGAGTGATGCAATATGTGACGTCATCAGCAGTGCATTGCGGGCGCGCGAGTTATAGTTAGCTGAACTAACTATAAAGGGGGAATTTCTAAGGTTTTGTACGAGTGAAATGTCCAACTAACTATAACGCCCCTGAAACCTATGGTTTTTTCAGTGAATTTCTAAGGTTTTTTAAATGCTAATTTCTAACTATAACGTGCCTGAAACCTATGGTTTTTTCGGTGAATATATATATATATATGCCCGCCGTAGAAGTGGCTTGGGTTTAGCCAAACGAAACTGTGGATGTAACTTTAAAACCCTTGCCCGCCCCCCATTGCCAAGCCGTGACGTGTGGAAGTCTCCGGGTCGTGGACTGCCTGTTTCGCTTCAAGGAAGGAGAAGGAGGGGCGGTCGGAGGACGGCGCTTCCGATCCATACTTCGGCTTGGAACGGGTAAGCCGGGACGGGTGAGAGCTTGCCTGAGGTCTTGGTATATGTGAAGGAGAGCGATACGGAGAGAGTGGGAACAGTTGCTATTCATCTGTTTCCCAACTGAGGTATCAAGTACGTGTCACAGTGAGGCTTTGCTGTGAGTTCCTGTTCTGATTGAGCAGGCACACAAACGATGACAACTACTAGAGACAGCAGGAGACGGGATGCAGCTACCAAGCTGTTTACGAGAACATCAGAGCCACTGGGCGATAATACTGTACAACAACGTAGTGTTAACACGTTTACGGACAAAAAGAAACTGTGGGATAATCTTTGGAAAACTTTAAAAAAAGAACAATCAAAGTGGTGGGAGGCAACAGCCTTGCAACAATATGTGGAATGTGATAGGATACCACGCGGGTTTAGAATTTTTATCACTCCCACACTACAGAAGCCTGATCCAGATATGATAGAGGAGTGGATGACCAACAATCATGCCTGCTCACTTAACATGCTTAAAATTTTAATCAAACACGCTGAAAAGGAAAGCCTTAAATTGACAGATGAAAGTGAGGAAATCATTAACAAATTAAAGGAATTATACACTAAAGAGGAGTTTGAATCAGAAATGGCAAAAATGGATAAAAAATTGGAAAAAATCGAGGAAGACATTAAAGCCAAGAAATTGAGCAAATTTCATCGTGATGAGGTAGACTATAATAAAGGCCAAATTTTGACATTTGGTAAAAAGTTCGATATATTACGAAAAGAGGCCAAGGAACATGGAGAGCCTAGTAAAAATCAAATACAACCATCTACATTAGGGGGCTCTACCCCTACAGGACTTAGTGAAATGGCAGGAAACACGGTGGAGACACTTGACAGTGACAACAGTGAAAATGAAGGCTCGTTAATCAAAGAACCCACGGCATCAAAAGCCCGCATTTTAAAGGAGTTCACGCTGATGGCCAAAGAAAGAAAGAATATACAGGTACACAGCGAAAGTCCGGGAAGAGGTCGTGGTCGAGGCGGAAAAGGAGGAAACAGACCAAAATTCACAAGCAACAACCCAATAGACAGCCCTGTGGGAACACGTACGAGGGGCAGATTTGTGAAGAAATAATGGCCAACATGACAGTGGTAAATCTTTCTGATTATGTACTGACTAAAGACCAACTGGAAGTTTTATCTCTAGGATTATCATTCTGCCCTACGTCTGAGTTTGATTACACTGAAACTCGTATTGATTTATTTAGTTTTGTTAGGAAACTGAAACTTAAGAAATGGTTTGCTATTAACAAATCTAATAAACTTAGATCAGTTCCCAGCAACCCATCAGCCCTTACCATAGATGATATTGAAACATTGCATTTGGTTCACGAGTTGGCTGGGGTTGAGGGATGTAGTGATGACCCGTATGTTAATCTTGTGGATATTAACATTGATTTAGAAATGGGAGCTGACACAGGTTTTAAACCCAAATCGTTTTTTATACCTCAGATCAGCAACGACGCTATCAATTGTTTTGAGAAGGGTATGATGAATGAGCTATCTAAACTCGAAAGACATAAATCTTATGTGAGATCCAATTTGAAAAAATCTCATAGAGTTGCACTGAAAGAATTAGAGACTAACTCCAACGTAGTCATTAAGAAATCAGATAAAGGCGGTAACGTCGTAATTTGGCCTCTGTACATGTATCTTGAAGAAGGCAATAATCAATTGTCCGATAATAATAGATACTGTATTTCCTCCAAAGGAGAGTATGATAAGGCCGTGAAAGATGTGTCCATTAAACTTATGGGGTGGAGGGACAGTGGTTTGTTGAATAAAGATGAATTTGCTTTTCTGGAGTGTAAGAACCCTAAAATTCCAGTGCTTTATCTCCTCCCCAAAATTCATAAAAATGCCATGAAGCCACCAGGGAGACCCATAGTGTCATCACGGGACAGCGTGCTCGAGAACACATCTAAGTATGTGGATCATTTTTTGCAGCCGCTGGTCCAAGCATTACCTTCGTTTGTGAAAGATACTAGTGATTTTTTAAGATTTATCAATAATATCAGTTGGGATGATAATTATTTATTAATGAGTATGGACGTAAGTAGTCTGTACACATGCATTCCCCAAGAACAGGGTATCCAAGCCTGTAGGTTTTTTCTGAAAAATAGATCGTTATCGTTCCTCTTTCATACTGAAATGATCCTGGATATGATCCAGTTATGTCTGAGAAATAATTTCTTCTTATTCAATAATAAGATGTATAGACAAATTCAGGGGACGGCGATGGGAACTTGCTTCGCCCCCAGTTTTGCAGGACTGTACCTCGGCTGGTGGGAGGAGCAGGTTGTCAGTAAGACCAGACAATTTTCTGACCACGTCGTCCTCTGGTTGAGGTACATTGACGATATCTTCTGTGTCTGGAACGGCACTCAGGTCCAGGCACGGGAGTTCGTGGATGTCCTCAATCAGAATGATCTGAACTTGCAATTTACCAGCGAAACTAGCAAAAGCACCATCGAATTCCTTGATCTTAAACTTGAGATCAATGACCACAAAATCAGCAGTAGGTTATTCAGAAAGGCCACGGCAGGAAACAGTTTGCTGCACGCCAACAGTTGCCACCCCAGAAACCTTATTCGTAGCATTCCTTTTGGCGAATTATTGAGAGCCAAGAGGAATTGCAGTACAGAAGAGAGCTATCAAACCGAAAAACTGATTATGACCAACAGATTCTTGGCACGGGGATACAATAAAAATCTGATCAAGGAAGCAACTGAAAAAGTGGAGAAAATTAATAGGGATGATTTATTGTTTCCCGAATCTGGCATAAATATAGTGGAGAAAAAGAGCCGATAAGGTTCATCACTAAGTACACTAATCAAGCCTGGGAGGTTAAGAAAAGTCTCAACAAGTTTTGGCAGGTCTTAAGGAATGATGATGATTTAAGAGAATATGTGGGTGAATATCCGTCCCTCACATTCAGAAAACCCCGTTCATTACGTGATAGTTTGAGTAGAAATATGCTGCCGGGCAATACTAAGCGTATGGACATTAAGGGGTTTTTTACGTGTAACCAATGTAAAGCTTGCAAGTTTAATACAAGTTGCAAATCCATTAAACTCTGCAATGATAAGGCTCCCTTTGTGATCAATAAACATGTGAATTGTAACACTGAGTACTCTGTTTACGCATTAAGGTGCCCTTGCAACAAATTCTATATAGGTAGCACCATTCATAAAGGCAAAAAGAGAGTGTTAGAACATCTCAGGGCAATTAAGAAAAATGACAAAGTGTATCCAGTTGCCCGACACTTTAGTGAGCTGCACAATCAAAATTCCAACCTTCTTAGATTCTGTGTCCTTGACTGTATTCCACCAAGGTCAAGAGGGGGCAATAGGACTATGGAACTTAGGAGGCTTGAATCTAAAATGATTATTAGGTATAATACTCTGGCTCCCAAAGGGCTGAACCTTGATGAAGAGATGTCCGTACACTTATGATGTTTTCATTTTTAAAGTTTTAATGTTTATATGGTCTCCTGTTCTGTCTTAAAGATTTAGTGTTCAGTTACACTCACAATACATGCACTTTTATATTTGATTGTTTTTAATATATCATCATCTTTGTCTGATTTTTTACAGATGACGAATGGGAATGATGAGAAGCATGAATTTGAAATGTCTTGTACAGCGTAATTTATGCAACGTGATATCTAGGCTCACTTGAGCATGACTGTTTTGGGACATTAACATAACGTTGAACCCATGGGGGTTGCTGTTGAGGTTATCGTGGTTTCAAATAACTCCGATCATTGACTGAATTCAAGGGTTATAAAAATGATATGCCCACTTGGGCTTAATTGTGAGCGTTTACCTAATGATTGATTTGATTTTTTTCACCTATCCAATATGTATTGTTTCATTAATTCAATATGAAGTGCAACATGATGAGTTTTGTGTAATCACACTGTTGAAATGATGATAGGCCTTTTGGCGGTATTGATATAGGAGTTGATCTCCGATATTCAGTAGGATTATTATGCCCTTAATGAAGGATACATTGAGTTATTTATGCACTATGTGAATTATCATGTCTTATCTTATTCAATTATTATGAAATTATATTTGGGTGTCAGCAATCCACTATGTACAATGAGACAAATGAATTACACTGCATTTGCGTTAACACTGAGCTTTTAGAGCCAATTTATTTGACCAGTAATTTTAGCGGTTATACATTTATTTACCATCATGCTTCCGTTATTTTTCCAATTGTTGAAATATTTGATGAATGTTGTTGAAACTTTATTAGTCAAGATGATGATCACTAGTATGTTTTCTATATTCATTGCACGTTAGTAGCACTGTTGCTTTAAATGAAACTGACGATTCACTTACTCTTGCCCGTGACAAAGGAGTGAGGAAACTCCGAAACGCGTCGGACCTAGTGTTGTCAATAAACACGCTCTTTACTTGTGGCCACGGCTCCAGTGTTGTTTTCTACTTCTATCCAAGAGTTACGCATTGGATTCTGTGCGGATTTATGGGGGTGGCTACCCCTGCCGTGTGCCCGCCGTAGAAGTGGCTTGGGTTTAGCCAAACGAAACTGTGGATATATATATATATATATATATATATATATATATATATATATATATATATATATATAAAGAAAATTTAAAAAACCATAGGATTGAGGTACATTAGACTTACAAATTTTCATTTAAAAAACCTTTGAAATTCACTGGAAAAATCATAGGTTTCAGGCACGTTATAGTTAGAAATTAGCATTTAAAAAACCATAGAAATTCCCTGAAATAACCTTAGGTTTCAGGCACGTTATAGTTAGAAATTAGCATTTAAAAAAACCATAGAAATTAACTGAAAAAACCATAGGTTTCAGGAACGTTATAGTTAGTTGGACATTTCACTTGTTCAAAACCATAGAAATTCCGGCGTTATAGTTAGTTCAGCTAACTATAACTCGCGCCCCCGCAATTCACTGCTGATGACGTCACATATTACATCATTCATGACATGGTCAGTGACATCACTGATGACATCATTGATGACATCACTGATGACATCATCCACGTGAAAATCTTATGCACCTCCTCACACCTGAATATAACCTTTGATACACCCACTCTAAAATACAGACTACCATTTTCGAAAAAATAGACACATCAATACCAGTTACTGAATACTCACTGACTGATTCCTAGGTCTACACACACATCCACTCATTCACCCATACAGTCACTCATACATGCAGTCACTCATCAATACAACACTATCATATGCACTCATACACCTATACAGGCACTCACACACTGCCACATATCCAGAGTTACTCACACACTTAGTCAGTCATGCAAAGAATCAATCATACTTCCATTTACTCACCTATACAGTTATACAGACACAACCTCACTTATTCATACAGATGCTAACACATAATTACTCTCTTATAGAATCACTGATACAAATACACACTCATCCATGCAGCCACTCTCACAATTACTGACTCTCACATATAGTTATTTATATACACCATCACTCACATATACTGGCTTTTACATATGTAGTTACTTGCACATGTACCACTGAGACATCAATTCACTCACCAACACACCCATACACACACTCATCCACCCATACAGCTGTTTCCACATGCACTCTTGAACCCCTACACCCAGTGAATCAACCACTCACACATCTATGCCCAGAGTCACACACCTCCCACCCACCCACACACACACTCAGGCAGCCACACACACTCAGGCAGCCATACAAATACTCAGGCAAGCAATCAATAACCAATATAGACACTCATGCAGCTACTCACCAACCCATGCAGCAGCTTACAGACAGACTGATACAGACTTTCACACAGTTTAGTCACTAACCCATGCATTCAGTAAGACACATTTAATCACTCACTTATACAGTCAGTCACATACCTACTAAATCCTCCATACAGACACTTATACACCCACTCATTCCTCAATACAGCTTGGCATATATATAAAACAAAATTAAACTTTACAGAAACACACAGTCACTGGATGATGTCATCAGTGATGTCATCAGTGATGTCATTTGAGATGTCATCAGTGATGTCATCAGTGATGTCACTGACCATGTCATGAATGATGTAATATGTGACGTCATCAGCAGTGCATTGCGGGGGCGCGAGTTATAGTTAGCTGAACTAAGTATAACGCTGGAATTTCTATGGTTAGGTGAGTAAATGGCAGTGTGTTTAATTATTTGCATGACTGACTAGGTGTGTGAGTACCTCTATGGATGAGTGGCGGTGTTTGAGTGTCTATATAGGAGTATGAGTGCATATGATAGTCCTGTACTGAGTGACCATAAGTATGAGTGACTGTATGGGTGAGTGAGTGGATGTGTGTGTGTAGACCTAAGAATCAGTGAGTGGGTATGTAGTTATTGGTGTTGGAGTGTCTATGGTTTTGAGAATGGCAGTCTGTAATTTAGAGTGGGTGTATCAAAGGTTATATTAGGGTGTGAGGAGGTGCATTAAATTCTCACATGGATGATGTCATCAGTGATGTCATTTGAGATGTCATCAGTGATGTAATATGTGACGTCATCAGCAGTGCATTGCGGGGGCGCGAGTTATAGTTACCTGAACTAACTATAACGGGGGAATTTCACGGGTTTTGTACGAGTGCAATGTCCAACTAACTATAACTGTCCCTAAAACCTTATGGTTTTTTCAGTGAATTTCTAAGGTTTTTTAAATGCTAATTTCTAACTATAACGTGCCTGAAACCTATGGTTTTTTCAGTGAATTTCAAAAGTTTTTTAAATGCTAATTCCTAACTATAACGTGTCTGAAACCTATGGTTTTTCAGTGAATTTCAAAGGTTTTTTAAATGCTAATTCCTAACTATAACGTGTCTGAAACCTATGGTTTTTTCAGTGAATTTCAAAGGTTTTGTAAATGACAATTTTTAAATGTATTAATTGTTATATTTATTTTTTTGATACTGATTTACAACATTTTTTTAAACTATTTATTTTTAGATATTTTATTTTTTAAATTACATTGTAATTACATTATACATTACATTACAAAATATACTTTCTCAGAATGAATTACTTTAGTTTAAATACTTTGCAAATAGGCAATAGACTTTTAAATACAGTAGTTACAGTTGTTGCAATGGGCAACACAATTTAAAAAACAAAGCAACATTGAGCTCAATGTAAATTTCTAGTTAAATGCAATTAGTTACTTTATGGATTACTTTTCTAACCACAGGACTGGATCCTAGATTCAGTCCTGGGACATCTCCTGTAAACAGTTGAGTAAAAGCGTTTTGGTTACAGTAGTGATTTTTAAGGAATATTATTGTATTTTAAAAGTTGACACTTAGAAACTTTTTCATATAGAATCACCAATGTTATCCTATGGGAGGAAATTCACTTAGCAGGTAAGTAGTGTTATCGTTACTTTTTCTTACTCAGTGGTGGATCCTGGAACCAGCACTGGTGCATCTCCTGTAAACAGTTGAAAGAATGCGTTTAAGTCACACATGCGATTTTTAAGGAATATTTGTAGTTTGTGAAAATCGACACTTTGAAACTTTTCTGCTGAAAACCAGACAATGGATTCCTATGGAAGGAAATTCAAGTTACTGGTAAGTACGGTTAGAATTACTTTTCAGGGTCAGTGCTGGGCTAAAAGATGCAGCACTGGGTTCTCTCCTGATAACAGGTGAGTAAATCGGAATTCATAGTTCGGCTGATTTTAGAGAAATATTATAAAGTTCCAAAACTCCACACTTAGAAGAATTTCCAAGTGAAACCAGTCAATGTTAGCCTATGGAAGGAAATTCAAGTTACTGTTAAGTACGGTTAGAATTACTTTTCAGGGTCAGTGCTGGGCTAAAAGATGCAGCACTGGGTTCTCTCCTGATAACAGGTGAGTAAATCGGAATTCGTATTTCGTCTGATTTTAGAGGAATATTTGTATGTTTCCAAAATCGACACTTAGAAACTTTTTCAGCAAAAAGCAGGCAATGATATCCTATGGAAGGAAATTCAAGTTACTGGTAAGTACGGTTAGAATTACTTTTCAGGATCAGTACTGGGCTCAAAGATGCAGCACTGAGGTCTCTCCTGATAACATGTGAGTAAATCGGAATTCGTAGTTCGGCTGATTTTAGAGGAATATTTGCACAATGGTGAAGGAAGGGGTGGGGCCTAAGGTGACATGTCTGCAAACACGCCCTGTGGCGCGTTTTAAGTTGGACAATTAATTCCTCTTCAATCCCGAGGGTCCCTAGGGGCCAACTAGCCCACCGGGTACCTCCAGTATGCGCCAGAGGCTGCGTTGCAGAGAGGTGTTCAGAGGCCACGCCCCTTTTACAACACTCTGCAACGCAGCTCCGTGGCGCTTACTGGAGGTACCTGGTGGGCTAGTTGGCCCCTAGGGACCCTCAGGATTGAAAGGAATTTATTCCCCATCTTAAAACGCGCCACGGGGCCTGTTTGCACACATGTCACCTGAAGCCCCGCCCCTCCCTTCACCACTGTGCAAACGCGCCCGTGGTGCGTTTTAAGTTGGGGGATTAAGTCCCCTTGAATCCTGAGGGTCCCTGGAGTCCAACTAGCCCACCATATACCTCCAAAAAGCACCACAGAGCTGCGTTGCAGAGAGGTGTAAAAAGGGGCGTGGCCTCTGTACACGTCTCTCCAACGCAGCCCCGTGGCGCATACTGGAGGTTCCTGGTGGGCTAGTTGGCCCCCAGGGACCCCCAGTATTCAAGGGGAATTCATTCCCCCTCTGCAAACGCGCCAGGGGGAGCGTTTGCAGAGTACTGCAGGGAGGGGGGCGGGGCCTTCGGCACGATGCCGGTCATTTTTTTTTTTTCTATTTTTTTTTTAATGGGAGGGGGGCTGCGTGGCCCCCCTTCCCTTGCCCACTTTTGGCCCCGGGGACCCCATCCCCCGGGGCCTGAGCATTTTATTTATTTTTTTAAATAAAAAAAAAAAAAATGGGAAGGGGGCCGCGTGGCCCCCCTTCCCTGGGCCTGTATTGGCCCCGGGGACCCCATCCCCCGGGGCATGGCCTCGATTTTTTTATTTTTTTATTTGGAGGGGGGCTGCGTGGCCCCCCTCCTCAGGCCATTTAAGGCCCCGGGGACCCCATCCCCCAGGGCAGGCCTTGCACCTTTTTTTCTTTTTTTAAATTTGGGGAGGGGCTGCATGGCCCCCTCCCTGGCCACTTATGGCCCCGGGGACCCCATCCCCCGGGGCCTGGCCTCTGGTTGGGGACTGTGGGGGTCCCCAATCCCCCACAGTCCCAGCCGGCTCCCCGCCTCCTGTGCGAGCCGGCATTGCTTTCCACATGGGGAGCAGCTAACATGCTGCTCCCCATGTGGAAAAGCAATCAGCTTTGGATATTGGAAGCGAGAGCAGGTTTCCTGCTCTCTCTTCCAATATCCAAAGCAAGTTTGCAATGACAGGACGGGAGCCGCAAGGCTCCCGTCCTGTCATTGCAAACAGCAGTGTCCCGGGGGTAGGCACCCCGGGACACTGCAGGAGCCGGCCCTGGGCAGTGGCGGTCCCCAGGGCCATCACTGGCTCCAGGAGGGGGGCCGCGCAGCCCCCCTCCACACATTTTCAAAGCCCCGGGGAGGTGGTGGTCCCCGGGGCTTCGAGGGTCCAAAACGGACCCCCATTTTTAATTTTTTAGTGCCCCGGGAGGTGGCGGTCCCAGGGTGTGTGGGGGGTCTGGAGCCCCCCACACAGGTTAAAAACAATAAAACAGAAGCCCCGGGAGGTGGCGGTCCCCGGGGCAGCGGGAGGGCAAAGAGCCCTCCCGCACCATTTTTGTTAAAGCCCCGGGGGTGGCGGTCCCCGGGGCTTGGGGGCCCTTAGAGGCCCCCCATACATAAATTTAACCCCCCACCATGACCACGGGACTTGGCCCACCCGGGGACAAATTAACATGGAAGCGCGGGAGACCGCGCTTCGATTTTTTTTTTTCCGGCAGGATCCGCGCACCCTGAGCGCATCCTGCCGATTTTAAAAAAAATGCTTTTTTTGCCCAGGGGTCCTTGTGGGACCCCCTGAGCAGGCCTAGGGGTTAGGGTGTTTCTACCCTGCCCCCTTTGTGCACTTTGCGCACTTGTTTCTGTCCCTCGGTTCTACCGAGGGACAAAATGGCTGCCAACACTTCCTGAATCGGAATGTTGACAGCCAGCTGACAGCCAATTAGCATGCAGCTCGTGATCGGGAGGGTACGCGGACCCTACTCGGCCATAGATATATATGTGACTTTACTTGTGAATTTCTCAGGAACTACTGAACGGATTTACACCATTTAAACAAAAGGCACCAGTCTGAACCAAGGGCTACCTCTTTGCCAAATTTGGTGTAATTCCGTTCAGCAGTTCGGGCTGTAGCTGCGACTAAAGGTTCCTATGGAAAAATGAATGGGGAAAACGTGTTTTGGGACCCCCTTTTTCTCGGCCCCCGCTTGACGAATCAACCCGAGACTTTCAGGGTAGGAGCCGAGCGGAGCGCCCCAACAAGTTGGAAACTTTCGCGAAGATTCGTCAACCGGCGCCAACGTTATTTCAAATAGAATGTCGCGGATTTCCTATGGATAATAGGTCCTAACTATAACTATCTACTGGCGACCGCCAGTAGATAATATATAAATATATATATATATAAACCATGCATGGTAAAGGCATACATTGTAAAAGCATATGCATTCTAAAAAATATAGGATAAAAATGCATGGGAAAAACATGCAGAGTATTTCCCTTCATTGTTACGTCATACAACCTTGTGTCGGTGAGAGAGAGGTGTGTGAGTAGCTGTGTGGGTGTGTGAGGTCTAGTACCAATGGTTGTGTGGGAGAGAGAGTAGCTGTGTGAGTGAACGTATGGGTGAGTGAGTGCTACTCTGAGTGACTGTATGGGTGAGTGACTGCTATTGTGAGTGACTATATGAGTGAGTGAGAGTGTGTTTGAGTAGCTATATGGGTGAGTGTGTGGTAGTGAAAATGGATGTATGCATGAGTGAGCAGCTGTGTGAGTAGCTGTATGAGTGAGTGAGTGGGTGTATACCTGGTTGTATAGATGAGTGAGTAGCTGTTGGAATTGTCCGCTTTTGCAGGGTTCTCCCAAACGTTTTGCCTTTTGCCTCCTATTTTTCTGACCCTGTTTTCATTGGCAATAGGATTATTGGCACTTTGCCACTGCTGAGCAATGCTAAAGTGCATATGCTCTTTTTATAAATTGTGATTTGATTGGTTATCCAAGATTGGCATATTTTATTTACGAGTAAGTCCCTAGTAACATGCATGTTGTATGCCAGGGCCTGTAAATCAAAAGCTACTAGTGGGCCTGCAGCACTGATTGTGCCACCCACAGGAGTAGCCCTGTAAATGAGTCTCAGACCTACCACTGTAGTGTCTGCCCATGCAGTTGAAAACTGCCATGTTGACTTGGCAAGTGCACCCATTGCCAAGCCTAAACCTTCCCTTTCCTTACATGTAAGGTACCCCTAAGGTACACCCCAGGTACCCCCATTAGCAGGGTGCAGTGTATGTTGAAGGTAGGACATGTACTGGTGTAGGTGACATACCCTGATAGTGAAATTCTGTGTATTTTGTTTTTCACTATCGAAAGGCTGTCTGTCCCATAGGCTTATTATTGGTGCTGTGCTGTAACATTTTACACGTGTAGCTTTCAATAGGGACAAGATAGAAAAATGGAGTTTAGACTCTCTGACCTCAGAATTTATTAACACACCTTTTGGCAAAGGTGGTTTTTAAATTGTGTGCTTAAAAATGCCACTTTTAAAAAGTGTATTTAAGAGACAATGGTCCCTACCAAGAAAAAACTTTGTTTTTGTTTGTTTTTTTCTTTTGGATTATTTGTTTAATAAACACATTTTTCCATTTGGATAATACCAACAAAGGTCGCAATGTAGTTCTGTGTAATATTGTTAATATATATTTGTTCTTGGTAGGGGCCATTGTTTCTTAAAATACATTGTATACCCTCGTCCCTCTCGACTTACAAGTTCCCTTGTTTCTCTGTAAACTACTTTTAAAAAGTGGGCATTTTCTTACTTTACCATTCTGTGTGCCTCTGACTGTATGTGTATTCAGCATCTGTTTTTGAAGTGACAGGAGCTGGGGATGTGCATTCACTCTTGACAGTTACTGGCGGGGTTGACGTGTGCCCTGCCTCGCCTTGGTGATACATAGCTGAGATGAATAGACCTGGTCTGCATTTAGAGTGGTGGGAGGAGTTGTGCTTCCACTTGAATAGGCTGTCTCCTTTTCACAATGCTGTCTCCGCCCCCTGTGTCATGCTGTATCATAAAGGACCAGAGGACTGGTTTGGACTGGGCTCAGAGACCCTTACAGCAAAGACAACAATAACGAAATTGAGTATATGTATTAGACCTAAAACCCCAGATCTTTAGATTACTTCAAGAAACAAGAGGACCCTGCCAAGAAGAAGAGTGGAAGGATTGTGTGAGGAGCGCTGTCTTTTCTGAGAAAGGGGAGGTTTGGTCTGCAGTTGCTGCTTCTGTCTGTGGTGGAGGAAAAGGACAGACTCTTTTTGCCCTGCTGTGGTATCCTGCCTGTGAAGAATTGCTAGTGATAAAAGACTTCAAGGAAAGATCCATGCAATACCTAAGGAAAGTAAACCTGCTTGGTAGGAGAGCTGGAGAAGCTGTGTGAAGAGCACTGGCCCTGACTTGCATGGGGTAGGATGGCCTGCAGTTCTTGCTCCTGCCTGGAGCAGAGAAAGGACAGGATTGTCCTAAATCACCAACCAATAAGTGAGGTGAGCACTGTATTTCCTCATCTGGGGGAAAATTATGCTGCCCGGTGTGTCAGAGAGAGCATGGTTAGTGCTATATTGGGCAATATACTTCACAACAATAAGCGTGTGTGGCGTGCTTTTATTTCTACCAGTGAGAATCAGGGAGTGTGCTGGAAGTTGCCACAGGAGGGGAGAGAATGAACGTGGAAGAGCTCTCCCCCCTCCCTAGCCTCCAGTGCATGTGTCCGCAGGGGACAAAGAAGTAGTATAGAGAAAGAGGTGCATCAGCGTATCCCATGCTCCACGCATGGAAAAGGTTGCCTAGCAACCCTCCGCAATGAAGTGTCTCAGGAGAATGTGGAAGCTGGCCTAGAGCCACTACCACTGTTGGGCCTTTGAAGGAGTGGTATATCTACATCACCAGTGGGTATGTCCCTGCGGGAGACACAGGCAGACCCACCCGCACCTCTGCCAGTACTGCGGCCATTACCATCAGTTCCGGAGGCATTGTTGTTGTGGTGGTGGAAACGGGGTGGGGTGGATCAAGGTACTTGTTCCTCCACAGTCGACCTCAAGAGACCGGGAGAGGTCTCTGACGAATAGTCCTGCAGCAGCTGCCCCTCAGTGTAATTGCAGGCAGCTGCCTACTAAATGCCTTTGGGGCACAGTGGTCCCACTAGTTGGAGCGGAAGGGGATCCTCCATGGAGGTACCCCTCAGCTCGGTCCCCTGCTAGCATTACCATATTGCTGGTACTAGATGCGCAGGTGTCCCTGTGACCTTAGCGAAGTTAAGAGCTTAATGTGCTCTACATAGTAGCACAGCCTTTTTGATATTCATGATATTGGCACTTTATAAGTATTTGCTTTATTGCCCTAAATGTGATGCCATTTAAAAACGTGTTCCTGCTGCAGGAGCTACCTAATTGGTACAGTAATGGTTTTTCAAGATGTTGGTGTAACATAGGCAACTTATAAGTACATGCATTAGTGCACCAACTGGTATGTTTATGGCAATTGCCTTATGGAAAAGTGATTTATGACCTATGCAGTGTTATGACCATTGCCTAGTATCAAAGTGATTTATGATCTATTGGAAGTTATGACAACCGCTTAGTTGGCAAAGTGTTTTATGTGATTGTTGCCTAGTTGGCGAAGTGATTTATGTGATTGTGGTCTAATGTGGTTTATGTATAATACAAAGGATATTTTTATATAACTTTGTGTGGAGTCTCTCTTGTGGTGTGCCTAGTGTGTCACAGGTATGTGTGTGTTGCGCAAATGCCTTACACTTTGTCTCTGGGATAAGCCTGACTGCTCTGCCAAGCTACCAAGGGGGTGAGCAGGGGTTATCGTGTGTGTGTATCTCCATTACCCTGACTAGAGTGGTAGGTTCTGCCTTGCTTAAGTGCATACCCTAGCCAACTAGAAACCCCATTTCTAACAGTAGCTGTGTGTGAGTGGCCAAACAGATGAGTGAGTGGCTGTGTGAATAGGTTATGGGTGAGAGTGTGACTGTGCCACTGTTTGTATGAGAGAGTGAGTGAGTGTTTTATGAATGGCTGTACGAGTGAGAAAGAACCAGTGTGAGAGGGTGTATGGGTGAGTAAATTCTTGTATGGGTAAGTTAGTGTCTTTGTCAGGTGCTGTGTGGGTTAGTGAATAGGTGTGTTAGTGGCTGTATGAGTGAGAGAATGGGTATGTGAGTAGATATATGGATGAGTGAGTGCTAGTATGAGTGGCTGTATGTGTAAGCAAGAGGTTGCTTGAGTACCTCTATAAGTTACTGTGTGCTAGTGTAAGTGGCTTTATTGGTGAGTTAGTGGATGAGTGAGTAGTTGTATAGGTGACTGAGTGGTAGCGTACATATGGGTGAATGAGTGGGTATGTGAGTAAGTGTATGAGTAAGTGAGTGGTTGTGTCAGTGGCTGTATGGGTGAGTAAGTGGGTGTGTGAGTGGCTGTATCAGTTAGTGAGTTGGTATATCAGTTACTGTATAAGTGAGTTAGTGGTTGTGTGAGTGGTCATATGGGAGAGGGACTGTTACTGGCTTTATGGGTGAGTGACTTCTAGTGTGATTGGCTGCATAAGTGAGTGAAAGGGTTTGTGAGTAGATGAATGGGTGAGCAAGTGGTAGTCTAAATTTCTGTATGTATGAGTGGCAGGCTGGGTGAGTACTTGTATGAGTGAGTGAGTGTCTGGATATATGGGTGACTGAGCAGCTGTGTGAATGAGTGTATGGGTGAGTTAGAGGTTGCATGAGTGGCTGTATGGGTGAGTTGGTAGGTTAGTAAGTAGCTATGTTGGTGAGTGAGAAGGTGAATCAGTCACTGTATGGGTGAGTGTGTGTGCCTGTGAGTGGTTGTATGACTGAGTGAGTGGCTGTGTGAGTGGTCCTATAGGAGAGCGAGTGTTTGTGGGAGTGACTGTATAGGTGAGTAAGTGGGTATGTGAGTAACTATATAGGTGAGTGAGTGGCTCCATGAGTGACTGTATGGGTGAGTGAGTAGATATGTGAGTAGCTGTATGGGTGGGTGAGCGGGTGTGTCAGTGGATATATGGGTGAGTGAGTGGTTGTGGAAGTGTTTGTAAATGTGGTGAGCTACACTGAAAGTTTTAGTTACAAAGTAAACAAACAAAACTAATGGGAAGCTATGGCAAGAGCATGTCATGTTATATTTAAAAACGCTCTCAATAGATATATCTAAGCAATATGTCTGTGATAGTAGAAGTGTTTTGAGACATCTAATGATGTTCAACTGCAGACACTATGGAAAAAGAAAAAGAACATAAAGATATTTTATTATTTATCCTTTAAAGTATAGAATTATACCAATACACATTACTCATACTGTAACACTGTATTACAATGTAGTAAAAATATAATTTTCCCTTTTTTACTGTTCTCAGCATTCATACTTCTTCAACATAAACAATGGTCTCTATGAAACATCATCCTCGAAAAGTGTGGAAAAAACAATCAATGGATTGTAAAAAAAAACATAGCTACACAGTACATCACTATACTTGACAATATGCATTACAATCACTAAAATTATTTAATTAATTGCTTTTTCTGGACTTGCTACAGTAATGTAAACAAACATATGTTAAAAATATTTCTAAAATTATTATATCTGGTACAATATTGCAAATAAATATAAATCACTCTTCAATTTTGGGGATCCTTTTGAAAACACCACGCCTGGTATGCCAAATGATGTTTAAATAGTGGTGATTAATATAGACAACATCCCATAGTGTAGGTTTTTTTCCCACAAATAGTACATAGAAGTATGGTTAATTACACAAAAGGGGTCATTTTTTAGTTACAAAGGCAGTATTTGCTTTCAACTTAAAGCTGTTGTAATTGGATAATGTCTAGGGCTGGGCTGTAGACTCCACTCCACCGGTGGAGCTTGTGGAGTTTTTACCAGTCTGCGCTCTGCTTGGAGCACTGAGTTTGGCAAAAACTCTGGTAACCTCTGTGTAGCAGAGTTTAAGCACCCCCCCCTACATTATCAGCACAGCAGCACTACTTTTAGCTAACAACATTACAGCCTCTTGCTCTGCTGTGACTTCACATTTGTTTTGGCTGAGTTAGAACAGCCCCGTGACATGAGACCCTCCTCATTGGTCGACGCTAGAGCCACTTTAATGATGTTTGTTCGTGACTTCAACAAGGGAAGAAAGACACCGGGGCTGGCAGAAGACTGCTCGTCTGACACTTGAAAAGAGAGCATGAAGACTCAAGCACTCGCAGGCCATATTGCAGGGACATTGCTCCACCTTACTTGCTAGTGTTCAGGAAAGGAGGACGCCCTTGTGTGATCCAGTGCAGGTAGATTCCACTAGAAGTTGTCAGGCCACTGCAGAGCACACATACTACTCACTCACCACAGCTGCAGGTGTCTTTTGATCTCTATCCTCCCCTGCCAATTCCATTCATGGCCCACAACCCCGCGCCCACTTTTCAGCCCGTGCACCGAGAAAGTTTAGTTAGGTTGAGGCTGATAGCATTCATTATCCATTCTGCTGGGCAAGAAAAGAGCCCCTCAGACCTTTATTAGAGACAAAGAAAAATCGACAAAAAAAAATCAATTTCTCCATCTTTATGCAGTTTAAATGACAAAGCAGCCAGCCATTCACCAGTCATTGAAATTCACAGATGAGCGGCGGAAAGAGGAAGTGGGGACTTCACTCTGACTCTCACATACCAGATTCTTCCTTCCAATATGATATGGGGATCTTCGGAGATAATGACAGGTACTACATCTTACCATGGAGGATGGAGGCAGTCGGGCAGCGGGGGACTAAGAAGTGATTGGCTATCTTTTGGGGGCAGTTTAAGAACAGCATAATGTGGGCAGCCTTTTCAATATCAACTGAATCAGAATGGTGAAGCTACCTGCATTTTGCGTTCTTCGACTTTTATTATACAGCATACTACCTGATCCTCCCAACCTGTTGATACAAGAGCAAATAGGGGCGAAAGCTCAGCACAGTCCGCTCAGGGACACACTTATGGGAAATCAGTGTCTAATGCACATGCATTTTTTTTAAACACAATTTTATTGAGTTTTTTCAATCGTTATTACACATATGGCACATATTATAACAGCAATGGAAAAAGAATAAGGGAATAGCAATCCTGAGATCATAAAGTACAACCAAATAATTGGCGGCAAAATGGATACACATACATATTAACCCCAGGTATTACAGTGCTTTGTAGTGTAAGAAAAAAAGGGAAAAAAAGAAACCATTCGTATCATCTGTATATGTAAACAATCAGATATTTTTTTTAAAACTTGTGATTGTCTAATAATGTACTCGCTACAATACTAAAACAAAAAAAATTGAAATCCCCCGGTTCTCTGGCCTACTATTTTATACAGTAACGTATTAGAAGATTGTATTCACTTGGCTAAATCAGATAAGTACAAAAGCATATACATCTATATATACATTTATACACCCCTTGGCAATAAGAGAAATGTAGTAGTATGGTGTTATACAGGCTCGATCGGATGAACTAATGAAGGTGTGGGAGATATGGGTGGAATGGGTCTAACCTGAGATGTTGGGGGAGTTAATGAATCAATGGCTTTGAATGCTTCTAGCATTTGATCCCATTCCATTGAGATAGGGATCCTGCGCAGTCCTCGAAATTCTTCTTGCCTAATAGTTGCACTCTCTGCAGTAGTTTAATGCACATGCACAATGGACATGCCTGCCAAGTCCTTCTCGTATGATGAGCAGTGGTCTTACTCTTAAGACGCTCAAAGAACCCTTTATCAGCAACATTTCCACATCGAATAATTAAAGACTTAGAAGAATGCTATTGAGATTTCTTCTTGCAGTGAAGAATGAAAACACATGTAATGCAATAAATGGGGCTCCTCTTATCTTGCGCTGCATCTAGATGGCTTTGATTGTGATAACAGTGTTTACGGAGACTTATAATCAACCAGAGCATCAGTGCAGTGTCTGTGTTTGTTTATTGAAAATTGGAGGACTCAGAACTCTGCTAGCTTGCATAGAATCTCACAGAGTTTTCTGGTAACTCTGTAGAATTCCACAGAGTGAAATTCCACAAGCTCCGCCCAGGCCTAATTATGTCCATTCAGTATCTGACTTGAATTACACAGTGTAGTATTTACATGTGGTATTAACTCCTTTATGGAAGATAAAAGGACGGTTGAATTTTGAAGAAGTCTTTGAAGACTTTACCCCGAATAGGCCGAATAATGTCTTGAAGACTGACGAACCACATAGAAGAAACACCATACGTAATTTTTTTATACACAATTCCTTGGTTGAAGAAAGAAAAGATAAGAGTTTAGTAATTTGAAAGGAAGTTTTAGTTTGAAATTAAAGTTGATGTCATTACATGACATCCATCCAGTTTCACTCTTTAAATAGACAGTGTAGTGTCCTGAGGTTGTATTAATTTATACGTGAAAGGTGATAGCTGAAGTTGTAAAGGTTCTTCTGGAAATTGATATTTATATAGCTTTGAAGTTTGTAATTTGAGTTTCCATTTTGAACCATCTCCTTTTCATCATTGTACCATTACTATGAAGTATTTTCTAGTTCTTCGGAGGATTAAGTAGAGATAACATCTGATCTGCAGCTTGGAAATGTCATATTTTGGTCAGCATTCTTCAACAATTTGTCTAAAGGCACACTTTTTGAATTTGGTAATGTTAAATGAGAAAACACTCAGAACCTATTTATTATTTATTTATTTATTTATTTTATTTTTGTGTTTTATAGAGTGCAAACTTGACCCGTTAGGGTATCAGAGCCCTTTACAGGAAACATAGAAATGTACAATAGGCTTGGAATCACAATAATATACAAAAGGTAAAAGAGGGCAGGGTGCAGGATATATGAAAGATAGTGGACACGAATGTACGGTTTGCGTTTTATAGTTGCTCGAAACAAGTCCCCAGGTTTCTAGGAGAGGTGACTAGGTAATCCGAGGGAGGCGCTAGTCAGGAGTTAATCAGAGTCTCTGTGCTGGTTGGAGGCAACATTTAAACGAGGAATTTACCCATAAGGAAGGTTTTGGCCTCCTTTTTGAAGCGTGTCAGTGAAGGGATTCTTCTGATGGTGGGCGGGAGAGAGTTCCATATTCTCAGAGCGGCCCCAGAGAAAGCCCGATTGTACGTTTTTTTCTTCCGGAAGCGTGCAGGTTGTAGCAGGAGGTCTCTGGCGGATCGGGAGTTTCTGGTTCCTCCGGATACCACAAGTTTCTGTGCAAGATAAGCAGGGGAGTTTGAGTATAAGGCCTTGTGTGTGATACAGGCCAGTTTAAGCTGTATTCTAGCCTCAAGAGGAAGCCAATTCAAAGCTTTCAGGTGTGGAGAAATGTGGTCGAATTTTCTTGAGCTGGTAAGAAGTCTGGCGGCAGTGTTGAGGCAGGCTTTTAAAGGTGCCAGGGAGATCTTTGGTAAACCCGAGAGGGTAGAGCAGCCATATTCCAGTCTGGAGATGACGAGAGCTTGGACTGCCATTTTTAGATCGGCAGTGTCGAGGAAGGGTTTCAGTTTCCTAAGGTAGCTCAGGTGGAATCTGGCTGATTTGGCCATCGCGTTGATGTGGTCTCGCATGTTCAAGTTTCTGTCCAGGGTAATTCCCAGAGATTTGGCCGAGTCCACGATGGTCGGTGGGCAATCTAAGGCTGTGATAGCCTTAATCCATGTCTGCATCTCGGGATTGGTTTTTGAGGGGGAAATTAAGAGAAATTCTGTTTTCTTTGTGTTGAGTTTGAGTTGATTGGAGGCGAGCCAATGGACAGTGAGTTTCAGGGCTTCGTTCAGGGAGAGAATCTCCTCGAGGGATGAGGTCTTGATGTAGATCTGAGTGTCGTCAGCGTACATATGGTAGGAGATATTCGCTGTGCGTAGAACTTCGGTAAGAGGTTCAAGGTAAAGGTTGAAGAGGGTAGGGGACAGGGTTGATCCTTGAGGGACTCCAACCGTGACCGGAGAGGGAGCCGATAGGTTGCCGTTGATTAGGAATCTCTGTGAACGGTTTTGGAGGAAGGACCTAAACCACTTTAGAACGGTGCCATCCAATCCCATCCTGAGTTTAAGGCGTTCGAGTAGTTTTTCATGGTTGACCGTGTCGAAGGCCGAGGATAGATCTAGGAGGATTAGGAGACAGGTTTTGCCTTGGTCAAGGGCTTGGAGGGCATCATCAACGATGTGGAGCATGGTGGTTTCAGTGCTGTGCCCGGGTCTGAATCCAGATTGGAAGTCATCAAGTAGGTGGAAGTTGTTGATGTGTTGACTTAGTTGCAGTTGTACACATTTCTCCAACACTTTGGCTAAGAGAGGGATGTTAGAGATAGGTCTGAAGTTGTCGGGGAAGCTGGGTCCAGCAACGGCTTTTTCAAAATGGGGAGGACTTGGCCTGCTTTCAGAGAGTCAGGAATGGATCCCTGCCGCAGAGAGGCGTTAATTATTTCAGTCCAGCTTGGAATAATGGACTGGGCGGCGGCCACTAGGCAGTTGGGGGAGAGGGTCATTAAAATGGTTGTTCGGGTTTAAGGTCGATAGGATTTTAGCGACGGAGTCTTCATGATAGGGATTGAAGTCAGTCCAGCGTGCTTGATTTTTAGGTGAAGTCTGTGGGGGCAGCGCTGGAGGAGGAGGCAGGTCTGGAGGGAATAGAGAGTATGTGGCGGCACTAAGTTCTTTTCCTAAGGCTGTGGCTTTGTCAACGAAAAAGGAGGAGAATTCCTCGGATGATATTAAGGACTTGGGGGTTTCTTTCGCGGTTTTGGCCAGTTTGTTGGATTGGTGTTTGACCAATTCGAAGAGCTTGCGGGGTCTATTCTTGGCGTTCCCAGTTCAGATCTGAAGAATTCTTTTTGAGTTGATGATGTTCCTGTTGTAGGCATTTCTGGCCTGGCGGAGAATTTTTACATGTGCTACAGAGGGGTGCTGTCTCCAGATTCTTTCGGATTGTCGGAGGGCTCTCCTCTCATTGTTGAGGGATCCAGTGAACCAGGGGTTCCGATCTTTGATTTGGGTTCTCTTTAGTTTTAGTGGGGCTAGGTCATCCAGAATGTTCGATATAGTTGTAGAGTAGTGATCGTTGAGGTCACTGACCGTTGTGATATGTGAGGGGGGTGGGAGGTCTGATTTGCAGCGAGCTTCCAGTTCCATGTGGTCCAGGTTTTTAGTGTCTCTGACCCAGCGTTTAGGAATCACTGGTTGCGGTGCCCTTGTCTTGTGGGTGCTAGGTAGTAGGAAGGCGATGGCGTGGTGATCAGACCAGTCGCAAGGGTCTATAGAGATAAGCTTGACTGTTGATTCCTTAGAGATGATTCAGTCAAGGGTGGCCCCTTTCGTATGTGTTGGGAGTGAGCAGGCTTGGGTCAGGGCTTGATCATCCAAGAGGTCTTTGATGGCATTGACATGAGGATCCTTGGGGTCGTTCCAGTGAAGGTTGAAATCACCCAGGAAAATATCTTTAGCATTGGAGGAGATCTTAGCTGTGATGAGTTCCATGAGATGGTCAGTGAAGGAATCGTTCATGCCTGGGGGTGGTAAAAGATGTGCAAATTGCACAGTTGGGTGGAGTTGCTGCAAATGGAAAGGGCGAGGTATTCGCAGGAGTCAGTGGAATCAGCCAGGAGTTCAGTGACAAGGAGGTTAGAGCGGTAGATGCATGCGATGCCTCCTCCTTTTTGCTAGATTGCCTGTCCAGTCTTGCAATGTTATAATTGGGAGGGACTAAGAGGTCCAGGCATGGAGATGAGGCATCGTTGAGCCAAGATTCTGTTAGAATTGCTAAGTCGAGGTTTTTGTTCAGGATGAGATCGGCAATATCGGCGGCGTGTTTAACGGCCGATCGGCAATTGATTAGGGATTTAGTGGAAGATGAATAATCATAATCTTCACAGTCTTGGTTGCATGTGTAACTCACTCCAAATAAATACTCAATATTTGCATCTTCTTCTTCTTTTAAAACTCCAAACATAACCATAATAAATTCTTGTGCATCTTGTTGACTGTTGAGAGTAAACATTACTGATTCACTACATATATTTAAAAGGTCTTAAATACCTAAAGCAGAATGTGTCACAGTTCTGGCAGTCAATAAATGTTGGAGTAAGTGATACAGTGCAGCACACAATATCTTATTTGGTTTTTGTTCAATTTGGTTCACTAGATGTGATAAATGAAACTGTACATTGAGAACAACATTTGCATAGCAGTTGACAGCTGGACTGTTTTCCAATTGGTAACCTATAATATCTCCATAATTTTTCAGTTTTCTCCTCTTAACAGCTTCTAGTGTCACCTTGTGTCCTTTTTTTCTTCGGCATCTGTAGACTCCTTAATACTCTTCAGTTTTGGACAGATTATCCATTTCTCATAATCAGATTATTGGCCTAAATGAGGAGCATATACACTTCTTAACCGATTGTACTCTCTTACACAACTTGCATTGGCAATAACTTTCTTTTCAACAAAATCAATCAGAAACAAACTGGACAATGTTCTAACTCAAGACAATGCTACATATGTAAAGAATCCCTTTAATGTTATGTGCAGCTAATCCTGTTGGAAATAGTGCAATACTTTTCGCTCAGTCACTCGTGCTCACTTTGTCTCAGAGAGATACACAGAATAAATGGTGGGGACGTTTTTCAATAAGTATTTATTGAACCAGCTCATTCTAGTGTAATGTAGGGGTGCTGAAACAACCATTGGACAGATTCAGATATAAATGATTATAAGCACTAACAGAGTAAAAGGATGGTAGATTTCTATCATTGTGCTAAAACAATGAATACAGGCAAGTATATAAAATACATGATCGTGATAAATGCATAATCCTACATTGCAACCCTAACTAGATGTACCTAAGTGTACCTAGCATAAATGTGGGTATAAAGCCAAGAATCCCTCTAGGATAAAGTCAACCCCATTACCTGAAGTGAGAGACTGTGGGACCCCATCTTGGTCTTGAGATGGACACCACGCAAGGGATGTCAGACCACTGCGAGCTGGAGTGTCTGCATGCAGGAACCTCAGCATCTTGCGTCAGTGTGTTGGCATGGAAGCCCTTTTCTCCTCTGACTACCTCAGCAAGATATGGTGTATATATACCCAAAGTGGTACCTTCAGGGGATATACCTTGCTGTGTCACTAGGATGACAGAAGGAATGACCCTTGTACATAGTTATTATGCAGGAGTTGAGAATCCTCATACACAATGAATGAGGCTAGTTTTCAGAGGAAACCCCATGTAATTTAGGCATTACCGTAACTAGGTAAAAGGTCAGTACTAAGATCGTTATGTAGTGTAATGGTAGGGGAGAATATAGGTGAAAGGTTAGGTGACTACCTGAGAATATATTGGGGTACCTATATGAAACATGACACTACTAAGTACTCAAAATCCATAGTTTCCTCTCTTGATTGCTGCATTGCAGTCTCTACCTCATTCATAGCTATAGCTGCTTTATTTTTAACAATTGGTTCTCCAAGAGGATCTTGACTTGCCGGTGCAGAACTTTGGCTGCTTTGTGAACTCTCTCTCGCTCTCTCAGTAGTGATAGTTTCTTCCCGTTCAATCTCATCTTTCAACATCTGCAGGTAGGTTGGAGAGACTGAGCAGTCAATGCTGACCTTCACAGCGTTGAAAGAGCCTTCATAACAGTCATAGTGTCCAAGTAATTCTGATTCAGCACACAATGGCTTGAACAACTGGAAAAGTGGCAAGTAGAAAAACTCTCTCCTCTCTTTGGTTTGACAACCTTTGTCTCACTAAACAACTGTCACATCCAAGTACTCCATACCTTCCTTCTTCTATGTTTTCAGTTACATTACTTCTATGTGGGCAGTACTGAGGTACTTCATAGAGACACATATTTTGAGGATGAGGACTCTTTCTTGGGTAGTATGTATCTAGCATGCTAGTTTTTAAAACATCTCTACTTTCTGGATTAAATTCTGCAAGATACTGTATTTCTGTGGAAGGCTTTAGTATTTTTTCAACTGCTTGTGAGGCCTAGGCTTACCCACACAATTCCTCTTAAATTGGAGAGCAAACTGGCAGAGCTCAACTTGTCTGAGCAATCATAAGAACCTAGTTCTCTGTGGGAAAGCATTTTTAAGCTGAAGCTTAACAATTTCTTGGTAAGACTTTTTTGCAGAAATCTCCTCCCACATCTCTTTTAACTCTGTCTTTTCTGATTTTGTTATCTATGAAGTCACATGTCGAGCAACAGTGAGGCAGTTGTCTACAACAATTTGTAGATCCATATGTGCATTCTACATCTTCAGAATCACAGGGTTGTTGTCATTGATATACTTGGAAGCATCTGGTCTTCTCAGGTTGTATATATTTTTGGTCATTTCAATGTCAGGGTATGTCTGACTGCAGACAAAAAGCTATGGACTCTTCCTTCTGAGATGACAGGTCGTGGAAATCCAAAACGACATCTTGTGCAAACTTTTCCATTGCATCTGTATTTTCAATGACAGTACTTTCCACATCTATGTGTTTGAAACCATAGAATTTGTCTCAAGCCCTTGTCTGCAGCATCTTTTGGGATAGCCCATGGTACATACTGTTGTATGAAAGACAAGACAGACTCATCAGTGTTTGTTCCAAATTTTAGGGCATCTTTTACCCATAACAACATGTGAATATGTGGAGAACCTCTAACTTGGTACTCTTTGCGCCTAAAAAAATCAGATACTTTGCCAAGAAGAGGATTAGTTTTGTTACAGATGAAAACTTCATCGCTTGAAACCTGTGGTTAAAAAGCCTGCAAACGTTTGCAGGATCCAGCGAGCAAAGTCCCCCTGGTGTCTTTAGATTGATGTCTTTTATGTTTGAGTTTGGCTTTCGCAGAAATATTAGGGCATCCCATGCCTACTCAGAACAACTGAGTGTTAGGAACCAAGGGCCAGATGCATCAAAAAAATGTTTTGCGATTCCCTAATTGCAAATCTTTGTGATTCGCAATTAGGGAATCGCAAAACGGCATGCATGAAATTGTGCAGTACACTTTCTGTGATTCCTAAGGGGTAAAAAATGACCTACCTCATGAATATTAATGAGGTAGGTCGCAATTTTCAACCCCCTAGGAATCGCAAAAATCGCACGGGTGGTGGCCTGCTGAGAACAGCAGACCACCATGTCTGCGATTGCTTTTAAATAAAGCAATCATTTTTTTTTTGTAAAGCGGCCCATTTTCCTTAAAGGAAAATGAGATGCTTTACAAAAAATAAAAATTTAAAGTTTTCTTTTCATTTTTTAAGAGCAGGCAGTGGGACCACTGCCTGCTCTTAAAAATGCTTTTACAAACATTAACAAAGGGGAAGGGGTCCTTTGGGTACACCTTCCCATTTGCGAATGTCTTACCACCTACTTGAAGTAGGTGGTAATCTGCGAATGTTTTGCAACCGTATTCACGGTCACAAAACATTCATGCATACTGTTAGGATTCGCTATTTGGCAGGGAAGCCCTAAACACGCCCCTTCCAAATAGCGAATCGCAAACCCATTTTGCAATTTGGTAACAGGTTACCAAATCACAAAATTGGGTTTGATGCATCGCAAAAGCATTTTTTGCGCTCGCAAATGGGCCAATTCTGCGAATCGGCCCTTTTGCGAGGAGAAAAATGCTTGATGCATCTGGTCCCAAGTCAGTGCTTCTAGGTTTCTCAGCATGCATTTGAACTCACAGTTCATTGGTGCCACATTGGCACACCATCAAATTAATCAAGTTATATTCCTGTTTCTCATCTTTTCCTTTAACTTTGTCCACGAATTGCTTTACAATGATATTTTGCAGATTCACTCCTGTCTTAAGAATGTGGTTTACTGTATAAGATAGGCCTGACAAGTTGATTTCAAATAAAAGGAGAAATATATAGGGTATACACTGGCAAAATCTAGGATCCTCTGAGTGTAGTCTAGTTGATCTGTACTCAGCTGCTTGTATCAGTACAGGCTGGTCATCATACCTTCCACCCATTCCTGTGGGGAAAAGATGCAGAAAACATTGACCTTCTAAACTTTTCTCCCAGACACTCAAGGGAGCTCCTCTTGCTTCTTTCATTTGAAAGAGATCAATTGCATTAGCAATAATCTCTTTAAAATGCAGAGGGTGGATGCTGTAGTCTTAATAACATTTTTTCTGATTGAGCCACCTTTACAATCTGACCTGTTGAAGATGATATGCCACCCTTCATATGTGTTATGTCTGGAAGATCTTCTACATTTTTATAATAAATACTGTTTTGTACCAGATATAATGTTTATTTCATTACTGTACTAACATCCACTAACTCCTGTCATATTTCTTTACTCTTGGCAGAGACACCATTCACTAGATTAATGGATGCTTCGTACAAATCTCTCTGCACCCCTGCCATTTCAATATTCTGCTTGAAATCAAATGGCAAGTACACAACTCTACTTTTAGGACCTTCCTGTAACTCTTTTGGAGGTAACTTCCCTGTCTTTGGCTCCATACGAACTATCTCTTGGAATGAATGTAAGCACTGTATTAGAATTGATTGATAAACATTTAAATCTTGTAGTTCTTGAGGGATTGCAACTAAATCTAACTTGTTGTAGGCAGCTCTAGCTGGAATGTTATTGTCCTCCAACTTATTATAACAGTATTTACATATAATTTGTCATCTGGAACAATAAAAGCATTCCTCTACAAGTAAATCATCTGCAAATTCTCGCACTTATCTATGTTGTCTTCTTCAGTTTTCAAAGACAGAACTACATTACAAGTTTGAGTATTGTAATGAGTGCTTCAACAACATATACAAACACAGTCCTGAACTCTGAACACACTGTGTTAAACTTTCTAATCACTTCTTGGCAGCTACCAACAGTAATACCTGTGTCCTATTCTGCTACACATGCAGATACCAAGTCCTTATTTTCCCTACACTCCTCCTCAGGACCAAAGAAACAAAACTGAACATCATCACAAACCTCTGCTACTGTTCCATATAGAAGAGCTCCATTCATTTCTCCTAAACATAAGGCAGGAGTTTTTACATAGTAAAGTCTCCCAACTAAAGTTCACATTTCCGAGTGTGGTATAGCTAACATTCTGAAATGATGAAAGCTACTTCTGACACACGTTCTTTGTAAATTTCTTTAATTCCTTAGTTTGCATGGATCTAATCCTTGCAAAGCCACAAATTTCTATTTTAGACTTCCTATAGCTAGAGAGGCTGTTAGAAAGAGTGGTACTGACAGGGCTTGAGTTTGGCTAATGTGGACTAGGCCTGGGCGGAGTGACCAAAAAACTATGCGGAGTTCCGCAAGCAGGAGAGTGCGTTAGGTCATGCCGTTTGCTCTGAATTTTAGCACTGGGTTTTGTCCCGCTATGGAAAATCAGTGTGAATGGCACCATGTGCAGCACAAAAGGGCGCTGCTTCATTCTGCTGCTCGAGTAGATGCTCTACTTGAGTGGCAGCTTCCTCAATGTGAATGGAAGTTTTCTCAACATGAGCAATAGTGGCTACCAATGACCGTCCATGTTAAGAACTCTCTCCTGGAGGTTGCCTGGAGTAAGATTTTCCTCACTCGCACTCACCAACTTAACGTTTGCAAGCGGGAGTGAGGAAAAAACTCAGCTCCACGAAGTGGAGTTTTTCAGAACTCTGCGAGCTGCGCGGAGTGGGAAAAACTCTGTAAACTCCATGAGCAGAGCGGAATTTCACGCCCAAGCCTAATATGGACATAATTCGGATTGGCCAGAGAGGGTTAAAGTGTCATCAATTACTGCTTTTGGTCTAAGGCATTCCTCCTATTTTATCTTTCGCACTGGAATACACACAGATTAAAACCTGGCAACTAATAAAAGTGAAAGATGGGTGTATCTTACAGAAACTGCAAAATGTCTCCCAATAAGTTCCTGTCCAAGCATTACGTCTTGAGTTATCTTTGGTGAAAATATACGCTAGAGCTATCTCTAACATAATAAGGTGAGCATACAATCTCTTACAGCTACTCCCTAGAACTTTGAGATATTTATTAAAATTGGAGACTTTTGGAAATGAATCGGCACAGTATACCTTTAATAAGAACCTCAATATCGCTCTTAATGCATCCCAATGCACTGTAGCACTTTAGCGGGACTGGTCTCCAGCGCATTTGAAACTCTTTCTAAAAAGCTTGACACTAAGACTGAGTTTCAAACTAGATATCGAACATTGTAGTCAACTATAGCATTACAATTCATTCATGAAAAGTATAGTATATAAGTCCCCTGAGCATTATCACTTCTTTCAATTAGAACATAGAGTGAGATGCTGTATTCTCCTCTTGCGTCTGGGAATTCTTCCATTAAAGACGTTTACTCCTAAATGGAATACTATTGAAAACTCCTCAGGTACATTTGATTTATGTAATGGAGGAACACAAGATCTTACTCACATGTTGTTAATTTGTCCAAATCCGATTTTGGTGGAGGCCCGGTGTCGGTTTATAAAGCCCATTCAATTCAGATATAATACCATTTTAACCCAAGATTCAATCAAGCTGTGTATGTCTCCCCCAAGCGAATTTGTTTGTTACAACTTGTTCAAGTTTTTAAAAAGATTTTTAAAATTGCTTTCAAGTGTATAAAAAAATTGTTTTATTGATGTATTTTGTATTTGTTGACCTAAGTAGAGGTGTGAATCAAACAAATCTATTGCATTTGGAAAGGCATTGTGGATTCCAACCCCCTGACCTCATGATTGTGCACTGTGGTGGCAATGACCTAGGCACACTGAGTGGGGTAGGGTTGAAAATCCTAATGAAAATTTTCTTTACACAATTAATCACACTTTTCGCTCACACTATCCTGGTGTAGTCCAATATATGCCAAAGGCAGTAATGGAAGTTGTCAGATTGACAAAGCCAGGAAACATGTTTATAAATCTGTTTCTTCTTTCCTCAGAGACCATAACATGGGCTCTATCTACAACAACAACCTGCATTTTGACATCCAGGGAATCTATAGAAGTGATGGAGTTAATTTTACAGATGAAGGCAACAGGGTGTTTCTCAGCAACCTGAAACTTTGCAGCCAGTCTTATGTCTTACTATCATATGCACACAATAAACACAAAGGTTATTCTAAGAGCCACCCTACTGCCCCAAATGTTGTTCATTTTCTTTATAAATATATTTTTTAATTTTTTTTGTAATATTCACGACGAGTTTGCTATATTCGCGAATACGTTGTGAATTCGCAAAATAAAGGCGGACATTCAATAGTCACAGCGCTTAAAATTTCAAAACTATGGGGCATATTTACAAGGGCATTAACGCCGCTTTAGCAGCACTTTTTGCTGCTAAAGCGGCAATAATTTCATCACCCTATTAACAAGGCGGCGCTAACATGCATTAGCGCATGTTAGCAGCCGTTTTGGTATTGCCTCACTTCCCATTGCTAATGAGATGCAAAGTAGGCGTACCTTTCAGGGAACAACATGAAAATATTCGCTAACCGCACATCGCTGTATTTACAAGCCGGGCCAGTACTCGCATAGGGAAGAAAAAAGCCACGCTAACCACGGATATCAGGGAAAACTAACGTCTACAAATATTTTGACTTAGCCATGTGCATAATGGGAGGTGGATTGTAAGGTTACATCCACCTCTCCCTATTAACAACATGTCCATCAGCGCAGTTGTAATATCGCTGGTTTTCAGGTGATATTGATGAAAATCGCCATATATCGCCGGATTTCACATCGCCTGTTTAGAAATCGTTGCAAATATGCCGCTAACACGGCAATGTGAACCGGCGATATACGGCGATATTCAAAATCGCGCTAAGCGCGATTGGCTATGTTCAACACGAATCGTTGATAATATGCCCCCATATATTTGATTCTAACCATCACACTAGATACATAGCTATCTAACTAATGCTATAAAAACCATGTATGAGTCTCTGAAAGCATCTGTGACAGCATGTTTGAGTGGATCTGGTACTTGGTGCGTGAGTGTGTGAATGGGTCTGTGAGTGGGTGTATGAGTGCATGAGTGTCTGAGTGGGTCTGTGAGTTGGTGTGTGAGTATCTGAGTGGGTCTGTGAATGGGCACATGCATCTCTGAGTGGGTGTGTTAGCAGATGTGTGAGTCTTTGAGTGGGCCTGTCAGTGGGTGTGTCATTGACTGAGTGGGTTTGTGAGTTGGTATCTGAGTCTCTGACAGGGTCTGTGAGTGGGCACATGAATCACTCAGTACATTTCTAAGTAGGTGTTTGAATCTCTGTGTGAGTCTGTGAGTGGGTGTGTCAGAATAACAATGCGTATCTGAGTGAGTGAATGAGAATATGAGTTGGTATGTGAGTGGGTGCATGAGTTTCTGAGTGGGTATGTGAGTGGGCTCCTGAGTCTCTGAGTAGGTGTGTGAGTAGGTGTGTGAGTGTCTGAGTGTGTCTGTAACTGGGTGTGTGAGTGTCTGTGTGGGTCTGTAAGTGGATGTGTGAGTGTCTGTGTAGGTCTGTGACTGGGTGTGTGAGCTTCTGTGTGGGTCTGTGAGTGGGTATGTGAGTGTCTGAGTGGGTTTTTGAGTGGATACATAAGTCTCTGATTGGGTCGGTGATAAGAAGTATGAGTCTCTGACTGAGTCTATGAGCGGGTACATGAGAGTCAGAGTGGGTCTATGAGTGGGTGTATGAGTCTCTGAGTGAGTCTTTGAGTGGGTGCATAAGTATCTGAGTGGGTCTGTGAGTGCGTGTGTGAGTGTGTGACTGGGTCTGTGAGTGGGTGTCTGTGTCTCTTACTGGGTCTGTAAGTGGGTGCATGAGTATCAGACTGAGTCTGTGAGTCAGTGTGTGGCTGTCTGAGTGGATCTGTAATTGGGTACATAAGTGCTTGAGTGGGTCTGTGAGTAGGTTCATGAGTGTCAGAGTGCATCTGTGAGTATGAACGTCAGTCTCAGTGGGTTTGTAACTAGGTCTGTGAGTGTATGAGTGGGTCTGTAACAGAGTGAATGAATGTCTCACTACATCTGTTAGTGGAACTTTCAGTCTAAGAGTTGGTCTGTGACTGGGTGCTAGAGTAAAAACAAAACCCTTTCAGGCATGGAGTGACGCATAAAATTATGTAAAAAAGAAGCAGAGAACGCTGGGTCATTCTCAAGATTAGGTGGAAAGCACCTACATCTTTCTATCTCGGCGTGGATGGCACTGTGCTAATCCTATGCTTAAAGACTTTGATAGAAAAGCACACATTTGAGGTGAGCAAATTTAGAGTGTTGCTGGTGTATAGGGTACTCTATACAGGAGCTGCTTTCCACCTAAACTTGAGAACTACCCAGAGTTCTCTGCTTCTTTTTTGCATAATTTATGCATCACTCTGTGCCTGAAAGGGTTTTGTTTTGATATATATATATATATATTCACTGAAAAAACCACAGGTTTCAGGGACGTTATAGTTAGTTGGACATTTCACTCGTACAAAACCAGAGAAATTCGGCCATTATAGTTAGTTCAGCTAACTATAACTCGCGCCCCCACAATGCACTGCTGATGACATCACATATTACATCATTCATGACATGGTCAGTGACATCACTGATGACATCACTGATGACATCTCAAATGACATCACTGATGACATCATGCTGTGAATGTGTGTTTCTGTAAAGTTTAAATATGTTTTATATATATATATATATATGCCAAGGTGTATTAAAGAATGAGTGTGTGTATAAGTGCCTGAATAGATGATTTAGCATGTGTGTGACTGACTGTATAAGTGAGTGATTAAACGTGTCTTAATGAATGCATGGGTTAGTGACTAGACTGTGTAAATGTCGGTATCAGTCTGTCAGTTGGTGTGTAAGTGGCTGCATCGGTTGGTGAGTAGTTACATGACTATGTATATGGGTTATTGACTGGTTATCTGAGTATCTGTATGGGTGCCTGAGTGTCTGGGTGGATGGGAAGGAGGTGTGTGACTCTGTGCATAGATATGTGACTGGTTGATTCACTGGGTGCATGGGTTCAAGAGTGCGTGTGGAAACAGTTGTATGGTTGGGTGAGTGTGTGTATGGGTCTGTTGGTGAGTGAATGGATGTCTCAGTGGTACATGTCCGAGTAACTACATATATAAAAGGCAGTGTATGTGAGAGTTGAAGTATATAATTGACTATGCGTGAGAGTGAGTGATTGTGAGAGTGGCTGTATGGATGAGCGTGTACTTGTATCAGTGATTGTATAAGAGAGTAAGTATGTGTTAGTATCTGAATGAATAAATGAGATGGTGTGTGTATAACTGTATAGGTGAGTAAATGGAAGTGTGATTGATTCTTTGCATGACTGACTAGGTGTGTGAGTAACTCTGGTCGAGTGGTGGCGTGTGAGTGTCTGTATAGGTGTATGAGTGCATATGATAGTGTTATATTGATGAGTGACTGCATGTATGAGTGGCTGTATGGGTGAATGAGTGGATGTGTGTGTAGACCTAGGAATCAGTGAGTGGATATGTAATAACTGGTATTGGTGCGTCTATGGTTTCGAAAATGGTAGTCTGTATTTTAGAATGGGTGTATCAAAGTTATATTAGGGTGTGAGGAGGTGCATCAGATATTCATGTGGATGATGTCATCAGTGATGTCATTTGAGATGTCATCAGTGATGTCACTGACCATGTCATGAATGATGTAATATGTGACGTCATCAGCAGTGCATTGCGGGGGCGCGAGTTATAGTTAGCTGAACTAACTATAGCGGCCGGATTTCTCTGGTTTTGTACAAGTGAAATGTCCAACTAACTATAGCATCCCTGAAACCTGTGGGTTTTTCAGTGAATTTCAAAGGTATTTTAAATGCTCATTTCAAACTATAACGTCCCTGAAACCTATGGTTTTTTCAGTGAATTTCAAAGGTTTTTAAGTACTAATTTCTAACTATAACGTCCCTGAAACCTATGGTTTTTTCAGTGAATTTCAAAGGTTTTCTAAATGCTAATTTCTAACTATGCCTACAGAGGTAGGACATGTGCAGAAAGAGGAAGAAAGGCACAGAAATAAGCAAGAGAAATCCAGAAAGAGGCAACAGAAGTCCAGACAGACAAAGAAAGGTGCAGAAAGAAGCAAGAGATATGCAGAATGAACCAACAGAGGTGGAGAAGAGGCCTTGTTGCAAAGTCATCCTGTGCCCCCAACGTTTTGCTGACTGGTATTGGTGGTAACTGACTCTGACTAACCAGGCCCGGAGCCAGTGCTATGCTAAAAGACACTTAGAATACAGTGAAAACACCTCCATACACAAGGGTACACTATGGGTTGAGGTCCCCCTGTGATTGGCATGACCTCATCTGTAAGGTCCTAGTATATAATAGGGCATGGGGATTAAAACTACCTCTAAGTCAGAGGTGCAGAAAAATGCTTCTTTAAGTAGTAGTCACGTTTGCAGAGTGGTGGAGAAAGGGTGCTGGGCCTCTGACCAGCGCTCAGTAATTCCGCTGTGTAGGACTTACAGGAGGTACCAGGAAGGCTTCTTGGCCCCCAAACTCCCTCAGGAGTAAATTGGACTTCATCCCCCATCCTGTAGTCTGCCAGGAGGCGCGTTTGCAGAGTGGTGGAGAAAGGGGGTCATGGCCTCCGAAGACGTCTTAGCAATCCCACTGCGTGGGACTTAATGGAGGTAACAAGAGGGGTAGTTGGCCCCAAGGACATCCTTGGGGGCCAACTACCCCTCATATTACCTCCAGTAAGTCCCACAGAGCAGCATTGGTAAGTACTCGTAGCAGGCCACGCCCCCTTTGCCCACCACTCTACAAACGCGCTCCCTGGCGCGCTCTTGGATGGGGATTGAAGTCCCCTTCGCTGCTGGGGGTCCTTTAGGGGCCAAATAGCCTCCCTCTTACCTCCAGTAAGCCCCAAAAAGTGGGATTACTGAGAGGTGGACAAAGGCCACACCCCCTTTCTCCACCACTCTGCAAACGGGCCCCCTGGCGGGTTCTAAGTTGGGGGATTAAGTCCCCTTGAAAACTGAGGGTCCCTGGGGGCCAACTAGCCCACCAGGTACCTCCAGTAAGAGCCACACAGCTGGATTGTAGAGAGGTGGTCCGAGGCCAGGCCCCCTTTTTACACCACTCTGCAAACGCGCCTCTTGGCGCACTGCTGCTCGGGGGATGAAGTCCACTTGTGTCCTGAGGTCCTTAGGACACAAGAGGACCTCACCACACCACCAGCAGTGCACCAAGAGCCACGTTTGCAGAGTGGTGTCAAAAGGGGCGTGGCCTCAGACCACCTCTCTGCAATCCAGCTATGTGGCACTTACTGGAGGTACCTGGTGGGATAGTTGGCCCCCAGGGACCCTCAGTATTCAAGGGGAATTAATTCCCCAACTAACAATGCTCCAGGGGGAGCGTTTGCAGAATGGTGGAGAAAGGGGGTGTGGCCTCTGGCTAGATGTCGGCTTTTTTTTAAATATTTTTTTTTACAAGGGGGCTGTGTGGCCATCCTTCTTTTACATTTTTGGGGCCCTGAGGACCCCATCCCCCAGGGCCTGACCCCTTTTTTATAAAAAATGTTTTTTAAAAAACCGTGAAGGGGCCACGTGCCCCCCTCCCGAGGCCAATTTAGGCGCCGGGGACCACATCCCCCAGGGCATGGCCAGACTTTTTTATATATTTTTTTTTTATTATTTGGAGGGGGGCTACATGGCCCCCCTCCTCAGGCCAATTATGGCCCCTGGGACCCCATCCCCCGGGGCCAGCCTTTCCGTTTTGTTTTTACTTAATTATTTTTTAATTACAGGGTAGGGGGGCCATGTGGCCCCTTCCCGGGCCACTTTTGGCCCCGGGGACCCCATCCCCCATGGCCTGGCCTCTCCGTTGGGGACCGTGGGGGGAGCCCCAATGCCCCCACGGTCCCGCCGGTCCCTGCCTCCTGCGGGAGCCGGCATTGCTTTTCCACAAGGAGAGCTGCAGATATGCAGCTCCCCTTGTGCAAAAGCAATCCTGCTTTGCTTAATTGAAGCGAGAGCAGGTTTACCTGCTCTCGCTTCAATCAAGCAAAGCAGAGTTTGCTATGGCAGGGCGGGAGTCATGCTCCCGCCCTGCCATATCAAACGGCAATGTCCCGGGGGTGGGCACCCCGGGACATTGCAGGAGCTGACCCTGGGGGGTGGCGGTCCCCAGGCCCATCAAAGGCTCCAGGAGGGGGGCTGCGCGGCCCCCCTCTCTTCATTTTCTAAAGCCCCGGGGAGGTGGTGGTCCCCAGGGGCCCGTAACGGATCCCCGAATTTGAATATTTAGTGCCCCGGGGAGGTGGTGGTCCCTGGGGCATGTGGGGGGGCTCAAGCTCCCCCACACACATGTTTTAAAAAAAAAAAAACAGAGCCCCGGAGAGGTGGCGGTTCCCAGGGCTGTGGGGAGGCCACGTGCCCCCTGAGTTTAGATGGCAAAGCCCCGGGGAGGTGGTGGTCCCCGGGGCTGCAGGGGCCCCCGCTATATAATTTGGGATTGCCCCCGGGACCTGGCCCACTCGGGGGCTTAACAATAACGAAGCGCTGGAGCCCGCACTATGTTTTTTTAAATTTTCTCGGCAGGATTCGCGCACCCAGCGCGACTTCTGCCATTTAAAAAAAAGAAAAAAATGCTTTTTTTGGCCCTAGCAGGCCTAGGGGGTCAGCGTGTTTCTACCCTGCCCCATTTTCTTGTTTTTCACCTTTTTTTTTACTCATTTCTTGTGACTCGGTTACCAAGTCACAAGGTGGCTGCCAACACTTCCTGGTTTGGAGTGTTGGCAGCCAATTAGAGTGAAGCTTGTGCTCGGGAGGAGTTGCGACTCCTCCTCGGTGCTCAGAAATCGAAAGATTTCTTTTTTTAATTTCTCAGGAACTACTGAACGGATTTACACCATTTAAAAACAAGGTCGCTTTCTGGACCAAGACCTACCTTTTTGCCAAATTTGGTGTAATTCCGTTCAGCAGTTCGGGCTGTAGCCGTGTCTAAATTTCCTATGGAAATTAACATGGAGAAAACGTGTTTTGGGGCCCACCTTTTTTCTCGGCCCCCGCTTGACGAATCACCCCGAACCTTTCAAGACAGGAGCTGACCGGAGCAGGCCATTAGTTTTGAAAATTTCACGAAGATTCGTCAAACAACGCCAAAGTTATTAGCAAAACAAAAAACGCTTTTTGAATATAAACGAGGTCCTAACTATAACTACCTACTGACGACCGCCAGTAGGTAATATATATATATATACATATATATATATATATATATATTATCTACTGGCGGTCGCCAGTAGATAGTTATAGTTAGGACCTATTTTCCATAGGAAATCCGCGACATTCTATTTGAAATAACTCTCTTGCCGGTTGACGAATCTTCGCGAAATTTTCAAACTTTATGGCCCGCTCCGGTCCGCTCCTACCCTGAAAGTCTCTGGGTGATTCGTCAAGCGGGGGCCGAGAAAAAAGGGGGGTCCCAAAACGTGTTTTCCCCATTCATTTTCCCATAGGAAACTTTAGACACGGCTACAGCCCAAACTGCTGAACGGAATTACACCAAATTTGGCAAAGAGGTAGTTCTTGGTTCAGAAAGAACCCTTTTTGTTAAATGGTGTAAATCCGTTCAGTAGTTCCTGAGAAAATCAAAATGAAAATCACATATATATCTATGGCCGCGTTGGATTTGCGCACCCTCCCGATCACGAGCTGCATGCTAATTGGCTGTCAACACTCCAAACCAGGAAGTGTTGGCAGCCATTTTGTAGAACCGAGGGACAGAAGCAAGTGCGCAAAACGCACAAAGGGGGCAGGGTAGAAACACCCTGACCCCCTAGGTCTGCTCAGGGGGTCCCACAAGGACCCCCTGGGCAGAAAAAAGCATTTTTTTTTTTAAAAAAAATCGGCAGTATGCGCTCAGGGTGCGCGGATCCTGCCGAAAAAAAAAAAATCAAAGTGCGGTCTCCCGCACTTCGATGCAAATTGGCCCCCGGGTGGCCCAAGTCCCGGGGGCATGCGGGGGGTATGTTTATTGTTTATATGGGGGGCCTCTAAGGCCCCCCAAGCCCCGGGGACCGCCACCCCCCGGGGCTTAATAAAAAAAATGGTGCGGGAGGGCTCTTTGCCCTCCCGCTGCCCCGGGGACCGCCACCCCCCGGGGCTTCTTTTTTAAAATTTTAATAACGTGTGGTGGGGGGCTCCAGCCCCCCCACACGCCCCGGGGACCACCACCTCCCCGGGGCTGTGCAATTCAAGGGAGGGGGGCCGCGCGGCCCCCCTCCTGGAGCCCTCCATGGCCCTGGGGACCGCCACCCCCCAGGGCCAGCTCCTGCAGTGTCCCGGGGTGCCTACCCCCGGGACACTGTAGTTTGCAATGGCAGGACGGGAGCCTCGCGGCTCCCGTCCTGTCATTGCAAACTTGCTTTGGATATTGGAAGAGAGAGCAGGAAACCTGCTCTCGCTTCCAATATCCAAAGCTGATTGCTTTTCCACACGGGGAGCAGCATGTTAGCTGCTCCCCATGTGGAAAAGCAATGCCGGCTCACGCAGGAGGCGGGGAGCCGGCTGGGACTGTGGGGGGATTGGGGACCCCCGCACAGTCCCCAACCAGAGGCCAGGCCCCGGGGGATGGGGTCCCCGGGGCCATAAGTGGCCAGGGAGGGGGGCCACGCAGCCCCCCTCCCCAAATTTAAAAAAATTAAAATAAAAAATAAAAAAGTGCAAGGCCGGTCCCGGGGGATGGGGTCCCCGGGGCCTTAAATGGCCTGAGGAGGGGGCCACGCAGCCCCCTCCAAATCTATAAAATAAAAACCAAGTGCATGCCTCGGGGGATGGGGTCCCCGGGGCCAATACAGGCCCAGGGAAGGGGGGCCACGCGGCCCCCTTCCCGTTTTTTTATTTTTTATTTAAAAAATAAAATAAAATGCTCAGGCCCCGGGGGATGGGGTCCCCGGGGCCAAAAGGGGGCAAGGGAAGGGGGGCCACGCAGCCCCCCTCCCATTAAAAATAAAAAAAAAAAAAAAAACGACCGGCATTGTGCCGAGGCCCCGCCCCCTCCCTGCAGTACTCTGCAAACGTGCCCCCTGGCGCGTTTTAAGAAGGGGAAGTAATTCCCCTTGAATACTGGGGGTCCCTGGGGCCAACTAGCCCACCAGGAACCTCCAGTATGCGCCAGGGGCTGCGTTGCAGAGAGGTGTACAGAGGCCACGCCCCTTTTACACCTCTCTGCAACGCAGCTCTGCGGCGCTTTTAGAAGTACATGGTGGGCTAGTTGGACTCCAGGGACCCTCAGAATTGAAGGGGACTTAATCCCCCAACTTAAAACGCGCCACGGGCGCGTTTGCACAGTGGTGAAGGGAGGGGCGGGGCTTCAGGTGACATGTGTGCAAACAGGCCCCGTGGCACGTTTTAAGATGGGGAATTAAATCCCCTTCAATCCTGAGGGTCCCTGGGGCCAACTAGCCCACCATGTACTTCTAAAAGCGCCACAGAGCTGCGTTGCAGAGAGGTGTAAAAGGGCGTGGCCTCTGAACACCTCTCTGCAACGCAGCTCCCTGGCGCATACTGGAGGTACAGGGTGGGCTAGTTGGACCCCAGGGACCCTCATGATTCAAGGGGCCTTAATCCCCCAACTTAAAACGCGCCACGGGGCGCGTTTGCACAGATGTCACCTCAGGCCCCGCCCCTCCCTTCACCATTGTGCAAATATTCCTTTAAAATCAGCCGAACTACGAATTCCGATTTACTCACCTGTTATCAGGAGAGACCTCAGTGCTGCATCTTTCAGCCCAGCACTGATCCTGAAAAGTAATTTTAACCGTACTTACCAGTAACTTGTATTTCCTTCCTAGGATATCATTGACTGGATTCACTTGGAAATTCTTCTAAGTGTGGAGTTTTGGAACTTTATAATATTCCTCTAAAATCAGCTGAAATACGAATTCCGATTTACTCACCTGTTATCAGGAGAGACCTCAGTGCTGCATCTTTCAGCCCAGTACTGATCCTGAAAAGAAATTTTAACCGTACTTACCAGTAACTTGAATTTCCTTCCATAGGATATCATTGTCTGCTTTTTGCTGAAAAAGTTTCTAAGTGTCGATTTTTGAAACATACAAATATTCCTCTAAAATCAGCCGAACTACGAATTCCGATTTACTCACCTGTTATCAGGAGAGACCTCAGTGCTGCATCTTTCAGCCCAGTACTGATCCTGAAAAGTAATTTTAACCGTACTTACCAGTAACTTGAATTTCCTTCCATAGGATATCATTGACTGGTTTCACTTGGAAATTCTTCTGTGTGTGGAGTTTTGGAACTTTATAATATTCCTCTAAAATCAGCCGAAGTACGAATTCCGATTTACTCACCTGTTATCAGGAGAGACCTCAGTGCTGCATCTTTCAGCCCAGTACTGATCCTGAAAAGAAATTTTAACCGTACTTACCAGTAACTTGAATTTCCTTCCATAGGATATCATTGTCTGCTTTTTGCTGAAAAAGTTTCTAAGTGTCGATTTTGAAACATACAAATATTCCTCTAAAATCAGCCGAACTACGAATTCCGATTTACTCACCTGTTATCAGGAGAGACCTCAGTGCTGCATCTTTCAGCCCAGTACTGATCCTGAAAAGTAATTTTAACCGTACTTACCAGTAACTTGTATTTCCTTCCATAGGAATCCATTGTCTGGTTTTCAGCAGAAAAGTTTCAAAGTGTCGATTTTCACAAACTACAAATATTCCTTAAAAATCGCCTGTATGACTTAAACGCATTCTTTCAACTGTTTACAGGAGATGTCCCAGGACTGAATCTAGGATCCAGTCCTGTGGTTAGAAAAGTAATCCATAAAGTAACTAATTGCATTTAACTAGAAATTCACATTGAGCTCAATGTTGCATTGTGTTTGAAATTGTGTTGCCCATTGCAACAACTGTAACTATTGTACTTAAAACTCTATTGCCTATTTGCAAACTATTTAAACTAAAGTAATTCATTCTGAGAAAGTATATTTTGTAATGTAATGTATAATGTAATTACAATGTAATTTAATAAATAAAATATCTAAAAATAAATAGTTTTAAAAAATGTAGTAAATCAGTATCAAAAAAATAAATATAACAATTAATACATTTAAAAATTGTCATTTACAAAACCTTTGAAATTCACTGAAAAAACCATAGGTTTTAGGGGCGTTATAGTTAGAAATTAGCATTTAAAAAACCTTTGAAATTCACTGAAAAAACCACAGGTTTCAGGCACGTTATAGTTAGAAATTTGCATTTAAAAAGCATTGAAATTCACTGAAAAAACCATAGGTTTCAGACACGTTATAGTTAGAAATTAGCATTTAAAAAACCTTTGAAATTCACTGAAAAAACCATAGGTTTTAGGGACAGTTATAGTTAGTTGGACATTTCACTCGTACAAAACCATAGAAATTCCCCCGTTATAGTTAGTTCAGCTAACTATAACTCGCGCCTCGCAATGCACTGCTGATGACGTCACATATTACATCACTCATGACATGGTCAGTGACATCACTGATGACATCACTGATGACATCTCAAATGACATCACTGATGACATCACTGATGACATTATCCATGTGATAATTTCATGCATCTTCTCACACCCTAATATAACTTTTGATACACCCACTGTAAAATACAGACTACCATTTTCGAAACCATCGACACACCAATACCAGTTACTACATGTGCACTCACTGATTCCTAGGTCTACACACACATAAACTCATTCACCCATACAATTACTCATACATGCAGTCACTCATCAATACAACACAATCATATGCACTCATACACCTATACAGACACTCACACACCTCCACTCATCCATGGAGTTACTCACACACCCAGTCAGTCATGCAAATAATCAATCACACTCCCATTTACTCACCTATACAGATACTAACGCATACTTACCCTCTTATATAATCACTGATACAACTACACACTCATCCATACAGCCACTCTCACAATCACTGACTCTCACATATAGTCATTTATACTCCAACTCTTATATACACTGCCTTTTCCCTATGTAGTTACTTGGACATGTACCACTGAGACAGCCATTCACTCACCAACACACCCATACACACACTCACCCGCCCATACAGTTGTTTCTACATGCACTCTTGAACCCATACACCCAGTGAATCAACCACTCACACATCTATGCACATAGTCACACACCTCCCACCCACCCACACACACACTCAGTCTCCCATACAAATTCTCAAGCAACCAATCAATAACCGATATACACACTCATGTAGCTACTCACCAACCTATGCATTCAGTAAGATTCGTTTAATCACTCACTTATACAGTCAGTCACGCACCTACTAAATCATCCATCCAGACACTTATACACCCACTCATTCTTCAATACACCTTGGCATATATATAAAACATATTTAAACTTTACAGAAACACACAGTCACTGGATGATGTCATCAGTGATGTCATTTGAGATGTCATCAGTGATGTCATCAGTGATGTCACTGACCATGTCATGAATGATGTAATATGTGACGTCATCAGCAGTGCATTGCGGGGGCGCGAGTTATAGTTAGCTGAACTAACTATAACGGGGGAATTTCTCTGGTTTTGTACGAGTGAAATGTCCAACTAACTATAACCTCCCTGAAACCTGTGGTTTTTCAGTGAATATATATGTATATAAATATACATGTATTCACTGAAAAAACCATAGGTTTCAGGGACGTTATAGTTACAAATTAGCATTTAAAAACCTTAGAAATTCACTGAAAAAACCACAGGTTTCAGGGACGTTATAGTTAGTTGGACATTTCACTCGTACAAAACCAGAGAAATTCGACTGTTATAGTTAGTTCAGCTAACTATAACTCGTGCCCCCGCAATGCACTGCTGATGACATCACATATTACATCATTCATGACATGGTCAGTGACATCACTGATGACATCACTGATGACATCTCAAATGACATCACTGATGACATCATCCAGTGACTATGTGTTTCTATAAAGTTTAAATATGTTTTATATATATATATATATATATGCCAAGTTGCTTTGAAGAATGAGTGGGTGTATAAGTGTCTGAATGGATGATTTGGTAGGGGCGTGACTGACTGTATAAGTGAGTGATTAATCGTGTCTTACTGAATGCATGGGTTAGTGACTAAACTGTGTGAATGTCTGTATTAGTCTGTCAGTTGGTGTGTAAGCGGCTGCATGGTTTGGTGAGTATCTACATGAGTGTCTATATTGGTTATTGATTGGTTGTCTGAGAATCTGTATGGGTGCCTGAGTATCTCTGTGGGTGGGTGGGGGTGTGGAACTCTGTTCATAGATGTGTGAGTAGGTGATTCACTGGGTGTATGGGTTCAAGAGTGTATCTGTGAAGGGCTGTATGGGTGGATGAGTGAGTGTGTGAATGGGTGTGTTGGTGAGTGAATGGATGTTTCAGTGGTACATGTGTGAGCAATGACATATGTGAAAGGCAGTATATGTGAGTGTTGGAGTATATAAACGACTATATGTGAGAGTGAGTGATTGTGAGAGTGTCTGTATGGATGAGTGTGTGCTTGTGTCAGTGATTGTAGAAGAGAGTAAGTATGTGTTAGGAGCTGTATGATTAAGTGAAGTGGTGGGTGTATAACTGTATAGGTGAGTAAATGGGAGTATGATTGATTCTTTGCATGACTGACTAGGTGTGAGAATAACTCTATGGGTGAGTGGTGGTGTGTGAGTGTCTGTATAGGTGTATGAGTGCATATGATAGTGCTGTATTGATGAGTGACTGCATGTATGTGTAACTGTATGGATGAATGAGTGGACATGTGTGTAGACCTAGGAATCAGTGAGTGGGTATGTAGTAACTGATATAATGGTGTGTCTATGGTTTCGAAAATGATAGTCTTCATTTTAGAGTGATTGTATCAAAGGTTATATTAGGGTGTGAGGAGGTTCATCAGATTATCACATGGATGATGTCATCAGTGATGTCATCAGTGATGTCATTTGAGATGTCATCAGTGATGTCATCAGTGATGTCACTGACCATGTCATGACTGATGTAATATGTGACGTCATCAGCAGTGCATTGCGGGGGCGCGAGTTATAGTTAGCTGAACTAACTATAACGGATGAATTTCTCTGGTTTTGTACGAGTAAAACGTCCAACTATCTATAACGTCCCTGAAACCTGTGTTTTTTTCAGTGAATTTCTATGGTTTTTTAAATGCTAATTTCTAACTATAACGTCTCTGAAACCTATGGTTTTTTCAGTGAATTTCAAAGGTTTTTTAAATGCTCATTTCTAACTATAACGTCCCTGAAGCCTGTGGTTTTTTCAGTGAATTTCAAAGGTTTTGTAAATGCTAATTTCTAACTATGCCTACAGAGGTAGGACATGTGCAGAAAGAGCAAGAAAGGCGCAGAAAGAAGCAAGAGAAATGCAGAAAGAGGCAACAGAAGTCCAGAAAGACGAAGAAAGGTGCAGAAATAAGCAAGAGATGGGCACAAAGAACCAACAGAGGAGCAGAAAGAGGCCTTGTTGCAAAGTCTTCCTGCGCCTCCAACGTTTTGCTGACGGGTAATGGTGGTAACTGACTCTGACTACCGGAGCCAATGCTATGCTGAAAGACACTTAAAATACAGTTAAAACACCTACATATACTAGGGCACTCTATGGGTAGGGGTACCCCTGTGATTGGCATGACCTCCCCTGTAAGGCCCTAGTATACATAATAGGGCTGGGGGATTAAAACTACCTCTAACTAAGAGGTGCAGAAGGAGGCAAGCGAAGTGCAGAACGAAGCAACAGAGGTTCTGAAAGAGGCAAGAAAGGTACAAAAAAAGAAAGTGAAGTGCAGAAAGAGGCAAAAGAGGTACATAAAGAGACAACAGGGGTGCAGAAAGAAGCAAGACAGGTGCATAAAGAAGCATTGAAAGTGCAGAATGAAGCAACAGGGGGGCAGAAAGAGGCAAGAGAAGTGTAGATGAAAGTGCAGAAAGAGCCAACAGAGGTGCAAAAAGAGGCAAGAAAGGTGCAGAAACAGGCAAGAGAAGTGCACAAAGAGGCAAGAGAATTGCTGAAAGAGGCAATAGAGGTGCAGAAAGAGGCAAGTGAGATGTAAAAACAGGCAGGAAACGTACAGAAAGAGGGAAGACGAGTGCAGAAAGAGACAACAAGGGTGCAGAAAGAAGCAAATGAGGTGCAGAAAGAGGCAACAGACGTGCAGAAAGAGGGAAGAGAACTGCAGAATAAGGCAAGAAAAATGCAGAAAGAGGCAAAAGATGTACATAAAGAGACATCAGGGGTGCAGAAAGAAGCAAGACAGGTGCAGAAAGAAGCAAGGAAAGTGCAGAATGAAGCAACAGGGGTGCAGAAAGAGGCAAGAAACGTATAGAAAGGAGCAAGTGAGATGCAGAAAGAGCCAACTGAGGTGCAAAAAGAGGCAAGAGAGGTGCAGAAACAGACAAGACAAGAGCACAAAGAGGCAAGAGAATTGCTGAAAGAAGCAACAGAGGTATAGAAAGAAGCAAGAAAAGTACAGAAAGAGGCAAATGAGATGCAAAAACAGGCAGGAAAGGTACTGATGGAGGGAAGGCGAGTGCTTAAAGAGACATCAGGGGTGCAGAAAGAAGCAATGAGGTGCATAAAGAGGCAACAGACGTGCAGAAAGATGGAAGAGAACTGCAGAAAAAGGCAAGAAAAGTGCAGAAAGAGGCAAGAGATGTACATAAAGAGACATCAGGGGTGCAGAAAGAAGCAAGACAGGCGCAGAAAGAAGCATGGAAAGTGCAGAATGAAGCAACGGGGTGCAGAAAGAGGCAAGAGAAGTGTAGAAAGGAGCAAGTAAGGTGCAGAAAGAGCCAATAGAGGTGCAAAAAGAGGCAGAAGAGGTGCAGAAACAGACAAGAGCACAAAGAGGCAAGAGAATTGCTGAAAGAAGAAACAGAGGTGTAGAAAGAAGCAAGAAAAGTACAGAAAGAGGCAAGTGAGATGTAAAAACAGGCAGGAAAGGTACAGACGGAGGGAAGGCGAGTGCAGAAAGAGACATCAGGGGTGCAGAAAGAAGCAATGAGGTGCAGAAAGAGGCAACAGACGTACAGAAAGAGGGAAGAGAGGTGCAGAAAAAGGCAAGAAAAGTGCAGAAAGAGGCAAAAGAGGTACATAAAGAGACAACAGGGGTGTAGAAAGAAGCAAGACAGGCGCAGAAAGAAGCATGGCGAGTGCAGAATGAAGCAACAGGGGTGCAGAAAGAGGCAAGAGAAGTGTAGAAAGGAGCAAGTGAGGTACAGAAAGAGCCAACAGAGGTGCAAAAAGAGGCAAGAGAGGTGCATAAACAGGCAAGAGAAGTGCACAAAGAGGCAAGAGAATTGCTGAACGAAGCAACAGAGGTGTAGAAAGAAGCAAGAAAATTGCTGAAACAGGCAAGTGAGATGCAAAAACATGCAGGAAAGGTACAGAAAGAGGGAAGACAAGTGCAGAAAGAGACAACAGTGGTGCAGAAAGAAGCAAATGAGGTGCAGAAAGAGGCAACAGACGTGCAGAAAGATGGAAGAGAACTGCAGAAAAAGGCAAGAAAAGTGCAGAAAGAGGCAAGAGATGTACATAAAGAGACATCAGGGGTGCAGAAAGAAGCAAGACAGGTGCAGAAAGAAGCATGGAAAGTGCAGAATGAAGCAACGGGGTGCAGAAAGAGGCAAGAGAAGTGTAGAAAGGAGCAAGTAAGGTGCAGAAAGAGCCAATAGAGGTGCAAAAAGAGGCAGAAGAGGTGCAGAAACAGACAAGAGCACAAAGAGGCAAGAGCATTGCTGAAAGAAGCAACAGAGGTGTAAAAAGAAGCAAGAAAAGTACAGAAAGAGGCAAGTGAGATGCAAAAACAGGCAGGAAAGGTACAGACGGAGGGAAGGCAAGTGCAGAAAGAGACATCAGGGTTGCAGAAAGAAGCAATGAGGTGCAGAAAGAGGCAACAGACGTGCAGAAAGAGGGAAGAGAGGTGCAGAAAAAGGCAAGAAAAGTGCAGAAGGAGGCAAAAGAGGTACATAAAGAGACAACAGGGGTGCAGAAAGAATTAAGACAGGTGCAGAAAGAAGCATGGAAAGTGCAGAATGAAGCAACAGGGATGCAGAAAGAGGCAAGAGAGGTGCACAAAGAGGCAAGAGAGTTACAGAAAGAGGCAAGTGAAGTGCAGAAGGAGGCAAGAGAACTGCAGAAAGAGGCAATAGAGGTGCAGAAAGAGGCAAGTGAGATGTAAAAACAGGCAGGAAAGGTACAGAAAGAGGGAAGACGAGTACAAAAAGAGGCAACAAGGGTGCAAAAAGAAGCAAATGAGGTGCTGAAAGAGGCAACAGACGTGCAGAAAGATGGAAGAGAACTGCAAAAAAAGGCAAGAAAAGTGCAAAAAGAGGCAAAAGAGGTACATAAAGAGACAACAGGCGTGCAGAAAGAAGCAAGACAGGCGCAGAAAGAAGCATGGCGTGTGTAGAATGAAGCAACAGGGGTGCAGAAAGAGGCAAGAGAAGTGTAGAAAGGAGCAAGTGAGGTGCAGAAAGAGCCAACAGAGGTGCAAAAAGAGGCAAGAGAGGTGCAGAAACAGGCAAGAGAAGTACACAAAGAGGCAAGAGAATTGCTGAACGAGGCAACAGAGGTGTAGAAAGAAGCAAGAGAATTGCTGAAACAGGCAAGTGAGATGCAAAAACATGCAGGAAAGGTACAGAAAGAGGGAAGACGAGTGCAGAAAGAGACAACAGGGGTGCAGAAAGAAGCAAATGAGGTGCAGAAAGAGGCAACAGACGTGCAGAAAGATGGAAGAGAACTGTAGAAAAAGGCAAGAAAAGTACAGAAAGAGCCAAAAGAGGTACATAAAGAGACAACAGGGGTGCAGAAAGAAGCAAGACAGGTGCAGAAAGAAGCATGGAAAGTGCAGAATGAAGCAACAGGGGTGCAGAAAGAGGCAAGAGAGGTGCACAAAGAGGCAAGAGAGTTACAGAAAGAGCCAAGTGAAGTGCAGAAGGAGGCAAGAGAACTGCAGAAAGAGGCAATAGAGGTGCAGAAAGAAGCAAGTGAGATGTAAAAACAGGCAGGAAAGGTACAGAAAGAGGGAAGACAAGTACAGAAAGAGACAACAAGGGTGCAAAAAGAAGCAAATGAAGTGCAGAAAGAGGCAACAGACGTGCAGAAAGATGGAAGAGAACTGCAGAAAAAGGCAAGAAAAGTGCAGAAAGAGGCAAAAGAGGTACATAAAGAGAGAACAGGGGTGCAGAAAGAAGCAAGACAGGTGCAGAAAGAAGCATGGAAAGTGCAGAATGAAGCAACAGGGGTGCAGAAAGAGGCAAGAGAAGTGTAGAAAGGAGCATGTAAGGTGCAGAAAGAGCCAACAGAGGTGCAAAAAGAGGCAAGAGAGGTGCAGAAACAGGCAAGACAAGTGCACAAAGAGGCAAGCGAATTGCTGAAAGAAGCAACAGAGGTGTAGAAAGAAGCAAGAAAAGTGCAGAAAGAGGCAAGTGAGATGCAAAAACAGGCAGGAAAGGTACAGAAAGAGGGAAGACGAGTGCAGAAAGAGACAAGTGAAATGTAAAAACAGGCAGGAAAGGAACAGAAAAAGGTACACTTGTTATATCAGGCCCCACCCCCTCCCTGCACCACTGTGCAAATGCACCCCTGGTGGTTTATAAGTTGGGGGATTAAATCCCCTTGAACCCTAAGGGTCCCTGGGTGCCAACTAGCCCACCAGGTACCTCCAGTAAGAGCTGCGTTGCAGAGAGATGTTCTGAGGCCACGCCCCTTTTTACACCACACTGCAAACGTGGCTTCTGGTGCACTGCTGCTCGGAGGATGAAGTCCATTTGTGTCCTGAGATCATCAGGACACAAGAGGACCTCATCGCCCCACCATCAGTGCACCAGAAGCCGCGTTTGCAGAGTGGTGTAAAAAGGGGGATGGCCTTGGACCACCTCTCTGCAACGCAGCTCTGTGGCGCTTACTGGAGGTACCTGGTGGGCTAGTTGTCCCCCAGGGACCCTCAGGATTGAAGGGGACTTAATCCCCCAATTTACAACGTGCCAGGGGACACTTTTGCACACTTGTTATATCAGGCCCCGCCCCCTCCCTGTACCACTGTGCAAACGCGCCCCCTGGCACATTGTAAGTTGGGGGATTAAGTCCCCTTGAATCCTGAGGGTCCCTGGGGGCCAACCAGCCCACCAGGTACCTCCAGTAAGCGCCACAGAGCTGCATTGCAGAGAGGTGTTTTGGGGCCACGCCCCTTCTTACACCACGCTGCAAATGCAGCTTCTGGTGCACTGCTGCTTGGAGGATGAAGTCCACTTGTGTCCTGAGGTCCTCAGTGTAGGAGAGTAGGATCTGCTTCACATGGGTACCCCCACTTTTTGCTGATGCTTCACTGTTTTTCGACATTAGTCTGGCTGGGGCCCTGCTAATCAGAACCCCAGCCTAGCTGCTTCCTCTCTAAAATGGTTTCCATGTGCCTTAGGTACAGCTTTGATTGGAATCTGGGGTGCCCTTATAAGTCCCTAGTATATGGTATACTATGTACCCAGGGCATAGGTACCCCAGAGGCCTGCCAGGGGCTGAAGCATGTATTATGCCACCCCTGGAAGGCCAGCCAAAATGACACCACAGGTCTGCTACTGCAGCCTGGGTAAGGTGGTGCATGCACCCCTTACTGTGATATAGGCTACCTATATCACTACAATTGCACACACATATAAACCTATAAGTCACTCCTATGGCAGGCCTTAACAATCCTGAAGGCAGAGTGCTTGGTTTTAATGTGAGAGGGTGTCCCTGCATGAGCAGAGCCCCTCTGCAGCGTTCGGAGTCCCTCCTCTGATGCTGTGTGTGGTACAGCCCGACCATATACTCTTAAGTGCATTATATCCTCGCGGTACAATGCTAACTTTGGACTGGCTGCACCAAAACATGTCGTGTTTGGTGTCAAACATCTTGGAATACTACCCCCCGCCAATCCTGGTGGCAGGAGTAGCATTCCACCCTTCTAGAGGGAGAGACATGTACACACCGGGCTACCAGGTAACTTCTTTCCAGAGCCTTGGCATCACAAAATGGATGCCGCTGCCACAGACACGGGTCTGGCCTCCTGCTGCTGACTAAAACTCCAGCAGGGGAGGCCTGGACAATAGGTTTCCTGTCACAGGGAGGTGTAACCACCTCCCCAGACAGGATAGTGTGTATTGGGGCTGGGCGGGAGCACCCTCTGGTGCTTTGAAGTCCTGCACTGTGGGCACATTTGGTGTCCCTGTGCATATGCCAGTTCAAACCGGTTGCAGGGGCTACCTGCCCCTGCTCTGGCGTGAAACTGGACAAAGGGAAATGGGTGTAACCACCCCTCTTCCCTGACCCTCCCATAGGTGGGTCCCCAGAGTATGTCCAACCCCCTAACTTTGTATAAGTATGGGACCCCTGTCCTTAGGACTTTAGATATCCCTGGACGATACTCTGCAACTGAATCCTGGAACTTCGATGCTCTACTCAAGACTAGAGGACTGAAGAATCTCCCTTGGGGTCAAGGAGTGACTCCCCTGCTTGGCAGGCACCAAAGAAGCAATTGTCCGGTCTGCATCGCTGAAGCTCCTGCCGGACGCCAAACTCTTTGCATCACCAGAGGTGGATTTCCAGACTTCCACAAGGCTGCCCTGAGTCCCCAGCAAAGCTGAGGCCTGTAGCTGTTGTGAGTAACGTGGAACCGTGACCCCTGGACACCGAGCACATTTGCAAGTGCATCCTCTTCCTGGTCTCCCATGAAGTTGTGCTTTGGGCTCCTAGTAGCCCCCTCCTCCAGCACTGATTGCACCGAAGATCACTGGCCTCCACTCCACGAGTGTCCTGCAAGCCAGCTCCAAGTGCGTCCACTTGAGGCTCCTTTGTGGTTGCTAGTCCATTGGCTAGTGGGCCCTCCCGAAGGCAAATCTTCTTCTGCTTGGGCTTCCCTGGTTGCTCCAGACGTGCCCTGACTTACCCTTGCTGGGTGAGTCCCTCAGACCTTGCTGGTCTGTACCACTGTACTTCTTCTATTTCCACGTGACTTGCCGTTGCCAAGGCTTGTTGGGTCCAATCCGGTCGCTGACACCCCAGCAATCGACAGACTTTGTGGGAAAGCTCGAATCCAGCTCCTGGTTGTCGTTGACACCTCCTGGACCTCGTGGCTGAAGAGTCAAGATGACCATCAACCTACCTGAAGCACCCAACATCGGTGGGCATCTGCTCATCGCCTTCCTGGCCACTGGCTAGTGACCCAGACTTTGTCCCCTCTGCTTTCAGGTTCTTCAGATCTTCGATCCACCTTTGGATCCACCCGAACACTTTCGACTTGGTCGCCAGCAGCACTTTGCAGCAGATCGCCATTGAAAACGACGACGAAACCCGACCCCGAAAGGCACCTATGCACCCGGCTTCCCTGGGTGAGGTAACAAGAGTACTCCGGTGCTCCCGTGGGTATTGACTCTAGAACAGCCTAGTTCTAAAGGGGTTTGCTCCAAGTCCTCCTCTACGTGTCCTTTTTCTTTAAAACTCCAACCGCGACATTCCCCATAGAAGTCAACGGCGGCTCGTGGCTATGTTCTCACACTGCACGCGTCCCCCGTGGGTCCCCTGTGTCACTACCTTGGGTGGTTCCTTGAGTGCCAAGCACTTCTACAGGCTCTAGGCCTTGTGTCTAGCTCAGTCGTGGTTCTTATACCACTTTATTGGTATATGGTTTGGTACGCCCCTAGGGCTCAAACGTGTATTTGTGCTATTACTGTTGATATTCGACTTGTAACTTATGTACTTCGAACTCTAGCCTCATAAAGAGACTAGAGGGGTGTGTTTAAGACTAAATACATATATTTTAAATATATACCTGGTGTGGTCCTCTTTCATTTGGTCACTCAAGAGATTATAGACTGGTAAAACAAGCTGCTTTACATTCCTTCAAGACTTAGCCTGAAGGCTGCTCTCCATAGCTACCACTAGGATAGCTTTCAATAAAGGTTGTCTTTAACCTATCTCCAATAAGGGGTTGTTTGGACTGGTGCAAGGTGCCCACTATAATTAGTGGACAGCATATACCAGGCCAACTTCTCACATTGGTGGCAGCTTGTGGGATTCCAGCTTGCTATTGTTTTACCAGATAATCTCAATTGAATTGATCAACTGAAAACCACTAAAGGTACCTTAGGTACATATAATTCAAGCTTAGGATACAGTAAGTTCTACTGAACTTAGAGTTGTGTGTTAAGGGATAGCACACCCTTTCTACAACTCAAGAGAGTTTAGTAGGCCACACTAGGGTAGGTAGTGCATACACCACACCTCACTAGTAATGTCTTTAAGGGTAGGATGTAAAGCATCCTTGCAGGAAGCCACTGAGCTTCCACCCTCCAAGTATGATACACTCCCATTCTTGGAATTGAGAGCATTATGTAACTTGAGGAAATTAAGGACAGGCCCACCACCACCACCCAGTGAGCTCCTGCCATCCAGATATGACAACCTCTCATTCCTGGAATAAAGAGAGTTGTGCAAAGTTAGGAAGTTGAAGACAGGCAAAAGTGCCAACACCCAACGTCTCTTGGAGATGCTTCTGCTTGATGATCTTAGAAGACCCATAAGGTCTGAAAGGGTAGGCAGAGAGGGTGGGGCAGAAGATGAGGGAGGGGCCAGGGATGAAAATGCCCAGGACCAGACCTCTGAAACTGGCCAGGGGGATGATCATGATCCTGACCTGGAAAGTGAAGCTACTCCTGAGGATGAGGAGGAGGCTCAGAATGACCTCCCCTTTGTCCCCCCAGGAAGAGTTGTGAGTGTGCCCAGAAGGTCTAGATCTCCTTCTCAGGAGTCTAACCACTCAGACACCTCAGTAGGGACCTCTGTCTCCTCTCATAGGAGGGAATCCTCTCATGAGAGGAGAAAGAGACTGCTTCAGTATGAACAAGCCCAGCTTGAGCTCAGAAAACAGCAGTTGGCTATAGACAGGGAGTCCCTAGATCTCTATAGACAGAGAAAAAAGATGGGACTAGAGTCCCATGGTGGCAGCAATTTCCCAAGAGATAGGGAAAGGTCTTATGACCATAGAAACCTGAACAAGATTGTCCCTCCCTACCAGAGTGGGGATGACATCCACAAATGGATAACTGCCCTGGAGAGGGCCTGTAAAGTACAGAGGGTCCTCAGGAGCAGTGGGCAGCAATCTTGTAGCTCTCCTTTTCAGACAAAGGTAGAGATAAGCTCCTCACTGTTAGAGAGGAGGATGCTGACAATTACAAAGTATTGAAGAGTGCTCTGATTGATGGGTTTGGCCTAACAACTGAACAATACAGGTTAAAGTTCAGAGATACCCAAAAAGCACAGACTCAAGACTGGGTGGACTATGTGGATTGTTCTGCTAAGGCTCTGGAAGGTTGGTTGATGGGCAGTAAGGTATATGACTTCACAGGATTGTACAATCTTATCATGAGGGAGCAGATTCTTAATAACTGTCAAAATCAGCTGTTGCATCAGTACCTGTGGACTCTGATCTGACCTCTCCCCAAGAATTTGGAAAGAAGGCAGACAAATGGGTCAGAACCAGGGTGAGGCAGAAGGTACAGAACCAAGGTGGTGACCCTAAGATGCAAGTTTCTAAAAACTCTGATAAGGGTGGGGAGAAGGGTAAAGACCAGAAGTCTTCACAAGGCCCCCAAAAATCTTCTTCAGGTGGGGATTCACAGTCTAAAAAGGGAAAAGGCCAAAAGAAACCATGGTGCAAAGTCTGTAAGCAAAAGACACACTGGACCAGTGATTGCACCAAGTCCAAAGACTCTATTCCAGCCCCCACCAATGCCCCTAAGGCACCTGTTCCCCCTAGTGCAGTTACAATTGGTGGTGGGAGTACACAGGCCAAGGGTTTAGTAGGGTTGACCCTGGGTAATGAGGTGAGCTCTGGCCTAGTCAGAGAACTCACTCCGGCTGTCCTAGTCTGTGATGGAGGCATGGATGTGACCTCCTCTATGAGTCCCAGTAATCTGGGCAAGTACAGACAACAGCCATTAATCAATGGAAAAGAGGCTTTGGCATTTAGGGACACAGGGGCGAGTGTCACCATGGTGACACAAGACCTTGTGGATCCTGGGCAGATTATACTTGGTGAGATGTACCAAGTGACCAATGCTAGCAATGTCAGAACAGACCATACTCTGGCAGTTGTTAACTTCTCCTGGGGAGGGGTAACTGGCCTTAAGAAGGTTGTGGTGACTGCAAACCTACCAGTAGAATGCTTGCTTGGCAATGATCTTGAAACTTCAGCTTGGGCAGAAGTGGAGCTCAGGACCCATGCAGAAATGCTGGGGATCCCTGCAGATGTGTTTGCTGTGACCAGGTCACAGAGCAAAATGTCTAACACTGAACAGGCCTTGGATCCTGGAAAAATGGACCAAGTGCCATCCAAGAGGAGGAGTAGTAGGGTTAAGGCAGTGCCTTCCCCTTGCTCAGAAGGAAGATCAGTCTCTTGAGGGGGATGATCTCAGTCCTGAAGAAGGAACTGTCCCAGAGGAGCTTGAACCTGACCAGGTTGAGTTCTTGGGGACAGGGGGCCCTTCCAGGGCAGATCTGAGCCAGGAGCAGCAGAGCTGCCCCTCTCTTGAACCCCTCAGACAGCAAGCTGCTGCTGAGGCTGCTGGGAATGCTAGTGGTCCCCATAAAGTGTATTGGGATGATGGACTCTTGTACTCAGAGTGTAGAGACCCCAAGCCTGGTGCCACCAGGAGGTTGGTTATACCTCTGAAGTTCAGGGGCTTCCTATTGACCCTAGACAATGACATTCCTCTAGCAGGTCACCTGGGCCAGAACAAGACTTGGGACAGACTTTTCCCTCACTTTCGCTGGCCCCACATGTCTGAAGACACCAAGGAGTTGTGTCGCTCCTGTGTAACCTACCAAGCCAGTGGGAAGGCAGGTGGCACCACAAAGGACCCCCTGATACCACTACCTGTGGTGGGGGTGCCCTTTGAAAGAGTGGAGATTGATATTGTTGGTCCATGGATCCCCAAACAGCATCTGGGCACAGGTTTATCCTAGTGGTGGTGGACCATGCCGCTAGGTACCCAGAGGCTATTCCCCTTAGGACCACTACAGCACCTGTGGTAGCAAGAGCTCTCCTGGGAATTTTCTCAAGAGTGGGCTTCCCTAAGGAGGTTGTATCAGACAGGGGAGCAAACTTTATGTCTGGATACTTGAAGGCAATGTGGAAGGAGTGTGGAGTGACTTACAAGTTCACCACACCCTATCACCCACAATGCAATGGTTTAGTTGAGAGATTCAACAAAAACTTAAAGGGCATGATTAAAGGGCTCCCAGAAAAGCTTAGGCGAAGATGGGACATACTCTTGCCCTGCCTTTTGTTTGCATACAGGGAGGTGCCTCAAAAGGGGTTGGCTACAGCCCTTTTGAACTTTTGTTTGGTCACCCTGTCAGGGGTCCATTGTGCTTGGTGAAGGAAGGATGGGAGTTACCTCTCAAGCCCCCAAAGCAAGACATAGTGGACTATGTACTTGGTCTCCGCTCCAGGATGGCTGAATACATGAAAAAGGCAACTAAAAACCTTGAGGCTAGCCAGGAACTCCAAAAAGCCTGGCATGACCAAAGGCTGTACTGACTGTTTACCAGCCAGGACAGAAGGTGTGGGTGCTGGAGCCAGTGGCCCCAGCAGCTCTCCAAGACAAGTGGAGTGGACCCCATACCATTGTTGAACAGAAGGGTGAGGTTACCTATTTAGTAGACCTAGGAACACCCAGGAGTCGCCACAGGGTTCTCCATGTCAACAGATTGAAGCCATATGTGGACAGGGCAGACATGGGCTTGCTCATGGCTACTGATGAAGGGCAGGAGGAAGAGAGTGACCCACTCCCTGACCTGCTCTCACAGAACCCTTATGATGGGTCAGTTGATGGTGTAGCCTTGGCAGGCAGCCTCACTGCTCAGCAGCAAACTGATTGCAGACAAGTGCTCAATCAGTACAGACATATGTTCTCTCTGACTCCAAGTCAGACCACCTGCTGCACTCATGAAGTGGACACTGGGGACAGTCTGCTATTAAAAATAAGAGTTATAGGCAACCTGACCATGTCAGGGACTGTATCAGGACAGAAGTCCAGAAAATGTTGGATTTGGGAGTTATTGAACCCTCAGATAGCCCTTGGGCTAGTCCAGTGGTCCTTGTGCCAAAACCTCACACCAGTGGTGGGAAAAGAGAGATGAGGTTTTGTGTGGACTAGAGGGGTCTCAATGCAGTCACTAGGACTGATGCCCATCCTATACCTAGGGCAGATGAGCTAATAGACACTTTGGCCTCAGCCAAGTATCTAAGCACATTTGACCTGACAGCTGGCTACTGGCAGATCAGACTAGCTGATGATGCAAAGCCAAAGACAGCATTCTCAATCCCTAGTGGGCACTATCAGTTTGTGGTAATGCCTATTGGTCTGAAGAATGCACCTGCCACTTTTCAGAGGTTGGCGAACACAGTCCTTACTGGTCTGGAGGCCTATAGTGCAGCATATCTAGATGATATTGTTGTCTTTAGCTCCACCTGGGAGGATCACCTGGTCCACCTCAGAAATGTTTTGGAGGCCCAGCAAAAGGCAGGCCTCACTATCAAGGCCACTAAGTGCCAGATGGGGCAGAGTCAGGTTGTGTACCTGGGCCACCTTGTGGGTGGAGGCCAGGTTCAACCACTGCAGAGCAAAATCCAGACCATCATGGACTGGGTTGCTCCAACCACCCAGACTCAGGTGAGAGCCTTCTTAGGCCTGACTGTGTACTATAGGAGATTTGTCAAGGGGTATGGATCAATAGTGACACCCCTGAATGACTTAACTTCCAAGAAAATTCCCAAAAAGGTTCAGTGGACAGCGAGCTGTCAAAAGGCATTTGATGACCTGAAGCAGGCCATGTGCACTTCTCCCATTCTCCAGAGTCCTGATTACTCCAAGAAGTTCATTGTCCAAACAGATGCATCTGAATTGGGGGTAGGGGCTGTACTGTCACAATTGAATGATGAAGGTCAGGATCAGCCAGTAGCTTTTATTAGCAGAAAGCTGACCCCACGAGAGAAACGTTGGTCAGCCATAGAGAGGGAGGCCTTTGCTGTGGTTTGGGCTCTGAAGAAGTTGAGGCCATACTTGTTTGGTACTCACTTCCTTGTTCAAACAGACCACAAGCCCCTCCTATGGCTAAAACAAATGAAGGTGAAAACCCCAAACTGCTTAGGTGGTCCATTTCCCTACAGGGGATGGACTTTACAGTGGAACATAGACCTGGGAGTAACCATGCCAATGCAGATGGACTCTCTAGGTATTTCCACTTAGAACATGAAGACTCAACTGGTCAAGGTTAGTTTAATGTCCCTGCGTTTGGGGGGGTTGTGTAGGAGAGTAGGATCTGCTTCACATGGGTACCCCCACTTTTTGCTGATGCTTCACTGTTTTTCGACTTTAGTCTGGCTGGGGCCCTGCTAATCAGAGCCCCAGCCTAGCTGCTTCCTCTCTAAAATGGTTTCCATGTGCCTTAGGCACATCTCTGATTGGAATCTGGAGTGCCCTTATAAGTCCCTAGTATATGGTATACTATGTACCCAGGGCATAGGTACCGCAGAGGCCTGCCAGGGGCTGAAGCATGTATTATGCCACCCTGGAAGGCCAGCCAAAATGACACCACAGGTCTGCTACTGCAGCCTGGGTAAGGTGGTGCATGCACCTCTTACTGTGATATAGGCTACCTATATCACTACAATTGCACACACATATAAACCTATAAGTCACTCCTATGGCAGGCCTTAACAATCCTGAAGGCAGAGTGCTTGGTTTTTATGTGAGAGGGTGCCCCTGCATGAGCAGAGCCCCTCTGCAGCGTTCGGAGTCCCTCCTCTGATGCTGTGTGTGGTACAGCCTGACCATATACTCTTAAGTGCATTATATCCTCGCGGTACAATGCTAACTTTGGGACTGGCTGCACCAAAACATGTTGTGTTTGGTGTCAAACATCTTGGAATCCCATGGCGGCGGGGTAGCATTCCACCCTTCTAGAGGGAGAGACATGTACACACTGGGCTACCCGGTAACTTCTTTCCAGAGCCCTGGCATCACAAAATGGATGCCGCTGCCACAGACACGGGTCTGGCCTCCTGCTGCTGACTGAAACTCCGGCAGGGGAGGCCTGGACAATAGGTTTCCTGTCACAGGGAGGTGTAACCACCTCCCCAGACAGGATAGTGTGTATTGGGGCTGGGCGGGAGCACCCTCTGGTGCTTTGAAGTCCTGCACTGGGGGCACATTTGGTGTCCCTGTGCATATGCCAGTTCAAACCGGTTGTAGGGGCTACCTGCCCCTGCTCTGGCGTGAAACTGGACAAAGGGAAATGGGTGTAACCACCCCTCTTCCCTGACCCTCCCATAGGTGGGTCCCCAGAGTATGTCCAACCCCCTAACTTTGTTTAAGTATGGGACCCCTGTCCTTAGGACTTTAGATATCCCTGGATGAAACTCTGCAACTGAATCCTGGAACTTCGATGCTCTACTCAAGACTAGAGGACTGAAGAATCTCCCTTGCGGTCAAGGAGTGATTCCCCTGCTTGGCAGGCACCAAAGAAGCAATTGTCCTGTCTGCATCGCTGAAGCTCCCGCTGGATGCCGAAGTCTTTGCATCACCAGAGGTAGATTTCCAGACTTCCCTGAGCCTGCCCTGAGTCCCCAGCAAAGCTAAGGCCCGTAGCTGTCATGGGTAATGTTGAACCATGACCACTGGACACCAAGCACATTTGCAAGTGTATCCTCTTCCTGGTCTCCCACAAAGTTGTGCTTTAGGCTCCAAGAATCCCCCGCCTCCAGCACCGACTGCACCGAAGATCACTGGCCTCCACTCCACGAGTGTCCTGCAAGCGAGCTCCAAGTGCATCTGCTTAAAGCTCCTTCACGGTCGCTAGTCCATTGGCTAGTGGGCCCTCCTGAAGGCAAATCTTCTTCTGCTTGGGCTTCCCTGGTTGCTCCAGACGTGCCCTGACTTACCCTTGCTGGGTGAGTCCCTCAGACCTTGCTGGTCTGTACCACCATCCTTCTTCTATTTCCACGTGACTTGCCGTTGCCAAGGCTTGTTGGGTACAATCCGGACGCTGACACCCCAGCAATCGACAGACGTTGTGGTACAGCTCGAATCCAGCTCCTGGTTGTCGTCGATGCCTCCTGAACCTCGTGGCTGAAGAGTCAAGATGACCATCAACCTACCTGAAGCACCCAACATCGGTGGGCATCTGCTCATCGCCTTCCTGGCCACTGGCTAGTGACCCAGACTCTGTCCCCTCTGCTTTTAGGTTCTTCAGATCTCCGATCCACCTTTGGATACACCCGAACACTTTCGACTTGGTCGCCAGCAGCACTTTGCAGCAGATCGCCATTGAAAACGACGACGAAACCCGACCCTGAAAGGCACCTATGCACCCGGCTTCCCTGGGTGAGGTAACACGAGTACTCCGGTGCTCCCGTGGGTATTGACTCTAGAACAACCTAGTTCTAAAGGGGTTTGCTCCAAGTCCTCCTCTAAGTGTCCTTTTTCTTTAAAACTCCAACCGTGACATTCCCCATAGAAGTCAACGGCGGCTCGCGGCTGTGTTCTCACACTGCACGCGTCCCCCGTGGGTCCCCTGTGTCACTACCTTGGGTGGTTCCTTGAGGGCCAAGCACTTCTACAGGCTCTAGGCCTTGTGTCTAGCTCAGTCGTGGTTCTTATACCACTTTATTTGTATCTGGTTTGGTACGCCCCTAGGGCTCAAACGTGTATTTGTGCTATTACTGTTGATATTCGACTTGTAACTTATGTACTTCGAACTCTAGCCTCATAAAGAGACTAGAGGGGTGTGTTTAAGACTAAATACATATATTTTAAATATATACCTGGTGTGGTCCTCTTTCATTTGGTCACTCAAGAGATTATAGACTGGTAAAACAAGCTGCTTTACATTCCTTCAAGACTTAGCCTGAAGGCTGCTCTCCATAGCTACCACTAGGATAGCTTTCAATAAAGGTTGTCTTTAACCTATCTCCAATAAGGGGTTGTTTGGACTGGTGCAAGGTGCCCACTATAATTAGTGGACAGCATATTCCAGGCCAACTTCTCACACTCAGGACACAAGAGGACCTCATTGCCCCACCATCAGTGCACCAGAAGCCGCGTTTGCAGGGTGATGTAAAAAGGGGCGTGGCCTCGGACCACCTCACTGCAACGCAGCTCTGTGGTGCTTACTGGAGGTACCTGGTGGGCTAGTTGGCCCTCAGGGACCCTCAGGATTGAAGGGGAATTAATTCCCCAACTTACAACGCACCAGGGGGGCGTGTTTGCAGAGTAGTGCAGGGAGGGGGCGGGGGCGGGGGCTCCAGCGAGTTGCCGGTTCCTTTTTTTTTTTTTTTTATGGGAGGGGGCTGCGTGGCCCCCTTTCCCTTGGCCACTTTTGGCCCCTAGGACCCCACCCCCAGGGCCTGGCAGCCTTGTTTGTTTTTTTTTAAATTTTGGGGAGGGGGATGCGTGGCCCCCCTCCAGAGGCCAATTATGGCCCAGGGGACCCCATCCCCCGGGGCCTGGCCAGCCTTTTTAAAAAAAAAAAAAAATTATTTATGGGAGGGGGCCGCGTGCCCCCCCCTCCTCAGGCCAATTATGGCCCCGGGGACCCCATCCCCCGGGGCTGGACTTTCTGTGTTTTTATTTTTTAAATATGTGTAAATATAGGGGAGGGGGGCCGCGTGGCCCCCCTCCTGGGCCACTTCTGGCCCCAGGGACCCCATCCCCCGGGGCCTGGCCTCTCCGTTGGGGACCGTGAGGGAAGCCCCAATGCCCCCATGGTCCTGCCGGCTCCCCCCTCCTGCGGGAGTCAGCATTGCTTTTGTACAAGGGGAGCTGCTGACATGCAGCTCCCCTTGTGCAAAAGCAATCCTGCTTTGCTGGATTGAAGCGAGAGCAGGTTTTCCTGCTCTCGCTTCCATCAAGCAAAGCAGAATTTGCTATGGCATGGCAGGAGCCATGCTCCTGCCCTGCCAGAGCAAACGGCAATGTCCCGGGGGTGGGCACCCCAGGACATTGCAGGAGCCGGCCCTGGGGGGTGGCAGTCTCCAGGCCATCAAGGGCTCCAGAAGGGGGACCGCGTGGCCCCCCTCCCAACGTTTGCAAATCCCTGGGGAGGGGGTGGTCCCCGGGCCGTGGGTCCATAACAGCCCCCCAAATTTGAATATTTGGTGCCCCGGGGAGGTGGTAGTCCCCGGGGCATGTGGGGGGGCTCGAGCCCCTCAATTCACATTTAAAAAAAATTAAAACAGAGCCCTGGGGAGGTGGCGGTCCCCGGAGCGTGTGGGAGGCTCGAGCCCCCCACACACATTTTAATAAATAAAAATAAGAGCCCCGGGGAGGTGGTGGTCCTGGGGCCTGTGGGGGGGCTGTGTGCCCCCGCAAACCATCAATGAAGTCCCGGGGAGGTGGCAGTCCCCGGGGCTGTGGGGGCCCCCATGGGCCCCCACTATATAATTTGGGCATGCCCCCGGGACCTGGCTCACCCGGGGCCTTAACAATAACGAAGCGTGGGTGCCCGGGCTTTGTTTGTTTTTTATTTTCTCAGCAGGATTCTGCACCCAGCACAAATTCTGCAGTTTGTTTGTTGTTAAAAATGCTTTTGTTTGCCCTGGGGGTCCCTGTGGGACCCCATCAGAAGGCCTAGGAGGTCAGGGTGTTTCTACCCTGCCCCCTTTTCGTGTTTTGTTATGCTTTTTCACTGTTTTCTTGTGACTCGGTTATCGAGTCACAAAATGGCTGCCAACACTTCCTGGTTTGGAGTGTTGGCAGCCAATCAGAAGTCAGCTCATGCACGGGAGGAGTCGCAACTCCTCCTCGGTGCTCAAATATCGATATTTTTTTTTTTGAACTTTTCAGCAACTGCTGAACGGATTTACACCATTTAAAAAAAAGGTCGCTTTCTGGACCAAGACCTACATTTTTGCCAAATTTGGTGTAATCCCGTTCAGCAGTTCGGGCTGTAGCTTTGTCTAAAATTCCTATTGAAATTATCATGGGGAAAAACGTTTAGGGACCCCCCTTTTTTCTCGGCCCCCCCTTGACAAATCACCCCGAAACTTTCAAGAAAGGAGCTGACTGGTGCGGGCCATAAGTTTTGAAAATTTCGTGAAGATTCGTCAAACGGCACCAAAGATATTGGCAAAAGAAAAAACGCTTTCTGAATAGAAACAAGGTCTTAACTATAACTATCTACTGGCGACCGCCAGTAGGTAATTATCTACTGGTGGTCGCCAGTAGATAGTTATAGTTAGGACCTATTTTCCATAGGAAATCCTCAACATTCTATTCCCAATAACTTTGGCGCCGGTTGATGAATCTTCACAAAATTTTCAAAACTCGTGGGGCACTTCGGTCCGCTCCTATCCTGAAAGTCTCGGGGTGATTCGTCAAGTGGGGGCAGAGAAAAAAGGGGGGTCCCAAAACGTGTTTTCCCCATGCAATTTTCCATAGGAACCTTTCATCGCAGCTACAGCCCGAACTGCTGCACGGAATTACACCAAATTTAGCAAAAAGGTAGCCCTTGGTTCAGAGTCGTGCCTTTTGGTTAATTGGTGTAAATCCGTTCAGTAGTTCTTGAGAAAATCAAAAGTAAAATCACATATATATCTATGGCCGCATAGGGCCCGCGCACGCTCCAGATCACAAGCTGTATGCTAATTGGCTGTCAGCACTCCAAACCAGGAAGTGATGGCAGCCATCTTGTGCCTCGGTAGAACCGAAGCACAAGAAATCAGTAAAACAACTGCGCAAAACGCAAAAAGGGGGCAGGGTAGAAACACCCTGACCCCCTAGGCCTGATTAGGGGGTCCCACAAGGACCCCCAGGGCCCAAATGTTTTATTTTATTTTTAAATCGGTGGGATGCACTTAGGATGCGCGGATCCCGCCGTGAAAAAAAAATAACGAAGCGCGGGCTCCCGTGCTTCGTTGTGATTTGGCCCCCGGGTGGGCCAAGTCCCGGGGGCATGCAGGGGGTTAATAAAATATTTATTTGGGGGCATCTAAGGCCCCCCCAAGCCCCGGGGACTGCCACCCCCTGGGGCTTCTTTTTTTTTAAATTAAATAACCTGACCATGTCATGAGTGATGTAATATGTGACGTCATCAGCAGTGCATTGCAGGGGCGCGAGTTATAGTTAGCTGAACTAACTATAACGGGGGAATTTCTATGATTTTGTACGAGTGAAATGTCCAACTAACTATAACACCCCTGAAACCTATGGTTTTTTCAGTAAATTTCTAAGGTTTTTTAAATGCTAGTTTTTATCTATAATATGCCTGAAACCTATGGTTTTTTCAGTGAATTTCAAAGGTTTTTTAAATGCTAATTTCTAACTATGCCTACAAAGGTAGGACATGTGAAGAAAGAGGAAGAAAAGCGTACAAAAAGCAAGACAAATGCAGAAAAAGGCAACAGAAGTCCAGAAAGACGAAGAAAAGTGCAAGAAGAAGCAAGAGATGTGCAGAAAGAACCAACAGAGGAGCAGAAAATCCTCCTGTGCCCCCAACTTTTTGCTGACGGGTACTGGTGGTAACTGACTCTGACTAACCGGCCCTAGAGCCATTGCTATGCTAAAAGACACTTAGAATACAGTGAAAACACCTGCATACACTAGGGAACACTATGCGTTGGGGTACCCCTGTGATTAGCATGACCTCCTCTGTATTTGCCATGAGTTAGTGCCTGGGTCATTGGATGAGTGCATGGGTACTGATTCGATGATTAGAGTACTGCAAGGAGAGTGGATGGTGAATTTATAAACGCTTGTGTTTTGGTGGAGTGATTGGATAAGGACATGGAACTGGTTGGGTGATTGGAGGAGTGCATGGGTAGTGACAAGGAGATGGCTGGACTGCCTCAGTAGTCCTCAGGGGATTGTAGCAGTGCATGTGTTAGTGCCTGCTTCATTGCATGAGTACATGGGTAGTGACTGGATGATTAGAGTACTGCAAGGAGAGTGCATGGTGAATTTATAAGTGCTTGTGTTTTGGCGGAGTGATTGGATAAGTACATGGTGCTCGCTGGGCGATTGGAGGAGTGCATGGGTAGTGACAGGGTGATGGCTGGACTGCATCAGTAGTGCTCAGGGTATTTTAGCAGTGCATGAGTTAGTGCATGGGTCATTGCATGAGTGCATGAGTACTGACTGGATGATTAGAGTACTGCAAGGAGAGTGCATGGTGAATCTATAAGTGCTTGGGATTCGGCGGAGTGATTGGATAAGTACATGGTGCTGGCTGGTTGATTGGAGGAGTGCATGGGTAGTGACAGGGTGATGGCTGGGCTGCATCAGTAGTGCTCAGGGGATTGTAGCAGTGCATGTGTTAGTGCCTGGGTCATTGCATGAGTACATGGGTAGTGACTGGATGATTAGAGTACTGCAAGGAGAGTGCATGGTGAATTTATAAGTGTTTGTGTTTTGGCGGAGTGATTGGATAAGTACATGGTGCTCGCTGGGAGATTGGAGGAGTGCATGGGTAGTGCCAGGGCGATGGCTGGACTGCATCAGTAGTGCTCAGGGTATTGTAGCAGTGCATGAGTTAGTGCATGGGTCATTGCATGAGTGCTGGGTACTGACTGGATGATTAGAGTAATGCAAGGTGAATTTATAAGTGCTTGGGTTTTGGCGGAGTGATTGGATAAGTACATGGTGCTCGCTGGGTGATAGGAGGAGTGCATGGGTAGTGACAGGGTGATGGCTGGACTGCATCAGTAGGGCTCAGAGTATTGTAGCAGTGCATGAGTTAGTGCATGGGTCATTGCATGCGTGCATGGGTACTAACTGGATGATTAGAGTACTGCAAGGAGAGTGCATGGTGAATTTATAAGTGCTTAGGTTTTGGCGGAGTGAATGGATAAGTACACACATGTCACATCAGGTCCGCCCCCTCCCTTCACCACTGTGCAAACGCGCCCCCTGGTGGGTTTACGTTGGGGGATTAATTCCCCTTGAATCCTGAGGGTCCCTGGGGGCCAACTAGCCCACCAGGTACCTCCAGTAAGTGCAACTGAGCTGCATTGCAGAGAGGTGGTCCAAGGCCACTCCCCTCTTTACACCTCTCTGCAACGCAGCTCTGTGGTGCTTACTGGAGGTACCTAGTGGGCTAGTTGGACCCAAGGGACCCTCAGGATTCAAGGGGACTTAATCCCCCAACTTACAACGCGCCAGAGGGCCTGTTTGCACAGTGGTGAAGGGAGCTGGTGGGGCCTGATTTGACAAGTGTGCAAATAAAGATAAATAAATAAAGATTGAATAAAGATTTTTTTTATGAACCCCTTGCTTACCCTTGTGCCAAATCCAACCAGTATGTGTGTGATTGACTAGTGAATGGGTATGCAATAAAGCTTTGGTGTTTTTTTTGCTATTTACCATCAGTGCATAGTTTCTCTGTAGTGAACACCTCATGTCCACACATCTTTTTGGAAACTGGTCACTAAGAGAATTAATTGATAAAAACATATATTTTCTGTGTGGGATGGTTGTGGGATGACCAGGCTGGCATATATTTCCTACCACACAGCGGGTGGGCTAAGTGCCCACGAAAGGGAAGGTTCCAAAATATATTGAGGAAATATCAAAATTATTTATCACAAAACGACGTGGTTTTGTAAAGGGGGCACCTGTGTTTTTGGTCCCGGGATGGGCTGGCATCTAGGGAAACCTACCAAACCCAGATATTTCTGGAAACTAGACACCCGGGGGAATCCAGGGAGGTGTGTCTTTTTTCTTTTTCAGGGAGGACCTGACCTGGCGGTTCGGGCTGGACTGTTCCCATGGGAAGCAGGGTCAAGACTGATTTGCATATGGTTGGTTCCAAACTGGAATGGCATGGTGAGCAAAAGACTATGGATTTAGGCCCAGATTTGTGTACTGGGGGTGAATGTTTGACATTGCTCAGCATTCCGTCCATCAATTGTTCATTTTGCATTTGTCTCCCGAGTGGGACGGGTATGCCCAACCGTGGGTCCCATGCTCGCCATGCCACTGGAGTCAATCTAACCTGGCTGATATGGGGTGATACCCCAAAACCGGACCCAGGATGGTTGTGTCCATTCCAGGGAGAACCTGGCCTGGCGGTTCGGGCTGGACTGTTCCCATGGGGAGCAGGCTCAAGACTGATTTGCATGTTGCTGGGTCCAAACTGGAATGGCCTGGGAAGCAAAAAAACAATGGATTTAGGTCCAGATCTCTGTACTCGGGGTGAATGTTTGACATAGTTCAGCATTCCGTCCATCAAATGTTCTTTTTGCATGGATCCTCTAACATTGTCTTACCCAGAATCCCCTGCAAACCTCAAATTTAGCTAAAAAGTCACATTTTCCTCAAGTTTCTGTGTGACACTGTTGTGGAATCTTCAGGCAGGCACAAATTTCCAACCACCCAGCGTTCCCGCAGTTCTCCTGATAAAAATGCTACCTCACTTGTGTGGGTGGGTCAAGTGCCTGTGACAGGTAAGGTTCCAAACCGTATTGTGGCAATAATGATAACTATGGTAGGTGTACCAATTAGTCATGGAGTCGACAACCATATAGCCATTTGTAATTTTATTTTGCAAATTGTACCACAATCATCTGCCCCTGCTTCTTCTAATATATATGCAGAGGCTGTGGAGTAATGGGAAAGCCACGTATTGCATGTTCGGCTCTCCAACTGTTAATCAAAAACTGGGCTTCTACCACTTTCTCTCACCACCCTAGAATTATACCTATCCACCCTGCCCCTACATTGAAAAATGAACACCTGGCCTTCTGGCATCCACCCCATCACCCTCTGAAAATTTACCAGCAATACCCAAGTTCAAATATTAATTAAAAATAACTTGCCTTCTGCCACCCACCTCAGCGCCCTCAACACATGCCCACCACTATTGAAAAATAAATACTTGTCCTCCTAACATCTATACCCACCACCATCAGAAAATTGACCACCAAACCCAAATACAAATATTAAATAAACAAATACATTGCTTCCTGCCCTTCACCTCACCCCTCTCTGACCCATGCCACCCCTTCTCTGACCAAAATCTTCTTCCCCACACTCACATTGAGAAAAGACAGCCGGTATGATGCTGACAGTGGATTTGTGAGACACACGTGTCTGTGCTGCAAGTTTTGTCCTGTCAGCAAAGATCTGTAGAGAGCTGGTCAGGCACCCAAAAAGGCATTTGAAACAGATACAGTGCAGCCCACATTTTTCTGTCTCCTTCGGGTCTGGGAAGGTCTGAGAGAGGAGAAGAAGCTGGGTGAGACCGTCAACCACATTTCCATTTTCAATAATGGTTCACTGGGACCCAGGTGAGGTGGCAGAACAAAAGGGAAGAGAGCGCTTCTCCTTGTGATGTCAAAACATTGGGTAACCAGCTTGGTTACCCACTGCTGTGGTATTGATCCAGTGGTGTACTAGCAGCTGATACTCCACTACCATATACTCACCTGG
>CAWUFW010023431.1:0-76072 GCA_963921515.1 Calotriton arnoldi
GTTGTGCTTAAGTATTGCTGCTCTCGCTTCCAATATCCAAAGCAAATTGCTTTCACATGAGGAGCTGCATGTTAGCAGCTCCCATGTGGAAAAGCAATGCCGGCTCCCGCAGGGAGCCGGCAGGGTCCGTGGGGAGTTGGGGTCCCCCACGGACCCCCAAGACAAGGCCAGCCCAGAGGATGGGTCCCGGAGGCAAGGAGGCCTGAGGAGGGAGCCCGCGCAGCCCTCCTCCTTAAAAATGTATTTAAAAGTGTGGCCATGCCCAGGGATGGGTCCCAGAGGCGGATGGGCCATGGGAGGGGCCACGCGGCCCCCTTCCCCATTTAATTTTTTTTTTAAAAGGGATAAGGCCTGGGGATGGGGTCCCCAGGGCCAAAAACTAGGAAAAAGTAAGAGGGAGCCACACAGCCCCTTGAAGAAAAAAACCAACAAAAAAACGATCGGGCCGCAGGCCCGCCTCCTTTACCACTCTGCAAACGCGCCCTGGTGCGCGTTTAGCAGATGAGGCAATTCCCCTTCAATACTGGGGGTCCCTGAGGCCAGCTTCTTAGCCTGAGAACCTCCAGTATGCACTCAGGGCTTTGCGTTGCAGAGAGAGAGGGTGTACAGAGGCCACACCCCGCACACACCTGTCTGCAACGCAGCTCCGTGGCGCATTCTGGAGGTACAGGGTGGGCTAGTTGGACCCCCGAGGGACCCCTCAGGATTCAAGGGGACTTAATCCCCCGGCTTAAAATGCGCGCACGGGGCGTTTGCACAGTGGTGAAGGGAGAGGCGGGGCTTCCAGGTGACATGTGTGTGCAAACAGGCCCGATGGCGCGTTCCACCCAAGATGGGAATTAAATCCCCTTCAATCCTGAGGGTCCCTGGGGGCCAACTAGCCCACCAGGTACCTCCAGTAAGCGCGCCACGGAGCTGCGTTGCAGAGTGTTGCAAAAGGGGGCGTGGCCTCTAGACACCTCCCTGCAAGCGCATGAGCTGTCTGCAGGGCATACTGGAGAGGTATCTGGTGGGCTGGTCGGTCCCCTAGAGGACCCTCAGAGACCTGAGAGGAGGGTAATTCTGCAACTTAAAGCGCGCCACTAGGCGTGTTTACAGACATGTCACCTCAAACCCCACCCCTTCCTTCACCATTGTGCAAATATTCCCCTCTAAAATCAGCGCGGAACTACGAATTCCGATTTACTCACCTGTTATCAGGAGAGACCTCAGTGCTGCATCTTTCAGCCCAGTACTGATCCTGAAGAAGTAATTTTAACCGTACTTACCAGTAGCTTGAATTTCCTTCCATAGGCTAACATTGACTGCGTTTCACTTGGAAATGTCTTCTAAGTGTGGAGTTTTGGAACTTTACAAATATTCCTCTAAAATCAGCCAGAAATACGAATTCCGATTTACTCACCTGTTATCAGGAGAGACCTCAGTGCTGCATCTTTCAGCCCAGTACTGATCCTCAAAAGTAATTCTAACCGTACTTACCAGTAACTTGAATTTCCTTCCATAGGCTATCATTGACTGCGTTTCGCTTGAGAAAGTCTTCTAAGTGTTGAGTTTTGGAACTTTACAAATATTCCTCTAAAATCAGCCGAAATCAGATTCTGATTTACTCACCTGTTATCAGGAAGACCTCAGTGCTGCATCTTTCAGCAGTAGTCCCTTCAAGTAATTTTTGCATTGCGGGGCGCGAGTTATAGTTAGCTGAACTAACTATAACGGGGAATTTCTATGGTTTTGTACGAGTGAAATGTCCAACTAACTATAACTGTCCCTAAAACCTATGGTTTTTTTCAGTGAATATATATATATATATATATATATATATATATATATTCACTGAAAAAAACCATAGGTTTTAGGGACAGTTATAGTTAGTTGGACATTACACTCGTACAAAACCCGTGAAATTCCCCTGTTATAGTTAGTTCAGCTAACTATAACTCGCGCCCCCAATGCACTGCTGATGACGTCACATATTACATCACTCATGACATGGTCAGTGACATCACTGATGACATCACTGATGACATCTCAAATGACATCACTGATGACATCATCCAGTGACTGTGTGTTTCTGTAAAGTTTAAATATGTTTAATATATAGGGAAAGGCGTATTGAAGAATGAGTGGGTGTATAAGTGTCTAAATGGATGATTTAGTACGTGAGTGACTGACTCTACAAGTGAGTGATTAAACGTATCTTACTGAATGCATGGGTTAGTGACTAAACTGTGTGAATGTCTGTATCCGTCTGTTTGTTGGTGTGTAAGTGGATGCATGGATTTGCGAATAGCTACATGAGTGTCTATATGGGTTATTGATTGGTTCTCTGAGTATCTGTATGGCTGCCTGAGTGTTTGTGTGAGTGGGGTGTGTGTGACTCTATACATAGATGTGTGAGTGGGTGATTCACTGGGTGCATGATTTCAAGAGTGCATCTGTGATGGACTGCTTGGGTGGGTGAGTGTGTGATTGGTGTGTTAGTGAGTGAATGTATATCTCAGTGGTACATGTGCGAGTAACTACATATGTAAAAGGCAGTATATATGTGTGTTAGAGTATTTAAATGGCTATAAGTGAGAGTGTGTTATTGTGAGAGTGGCTGTATGGATGCGTGTGTGCTTGTATCAGTTATTGTATAAGAGCGTAAGAATGTGCTAGTATTTGTATGAGTAAGTGAGCTGGTGTGTGTATAACTGTATAGGTGAGTAAATGGGTGTGTGATTAATTTTTTGCATGACTGACGAGGTGTGTGAGTACCTCTATGGATGAGTGGCGGTGTGTGAGTATTTATATAGGTGTATGAGTGCATATGATAGTCCTGTACTGAGTGACTGTAAGTATGAGTGACTGTACAGGTGAGTGAGTGGATGTGGGTGTAGACCTAAGAATCAGTGAGTGGGTATGTAGTTTTGGTGTTGGAGTGTCTATGGTTTGAGAATGGCAGTCTGTAATTTAGAGTGGGTGTATCAAAAGTTATATTAGGGTGTGAGAAGATGCATGAAATTATCACATGGATGATGTCATCAGTGATGTCACTGACCATGTCATGAGTGATGTAATATGTGACGTCATCAGCAGTGCATTGCGAGGCGAGTTATAGTTAGCTGAACTAACTATAACAGGGAATTTCACGGGTTTTGTACGAGTGCAATGTCCAACTAACTATAACTGTCCCTAAAACCTATGGTTTTTTCAGTGAATTTCAAAGGTTTTTTAAATGCTAATTTCTAACTATAACGTGTCTGAAACCTATGGTTTTTTCAGTGAATTTCAAAGGTTTTTAAATGCTAATTTCTAACTATAACGTGCCTGAAACCTATGGTTTTTTCAGTGAATTTCAAAGGTTTTTAAATGCTAGTTTCTAACTATGCCAACAGAGGTAGGACATGTGAAGAAAGAAGAAAAAACGCACAGAAAGAAGCAAAAGATGTGCAGAAAGAACCAACAGAGGAGCAGAAAGAGGCCTTGTTGCAAAATCATCCTGTGCCCACAACTTTTTCAGACGGGTACTGGTGGTAACTGACTCTGACTAACCAGAGCCAGTGCGCGTTTGCACAGTGGTGAAGGGAGGGGGGCCTGAGGTGACATGTGTGCAAACGCGCCCCGTGGCGCGTTTTAAGTTGGGGGATTAGGTCACCTTGAATCCTGAGGGTCCCTGGGGCCCAACTAGCCCACCAGGTACTTCCAGTAAGCACCACAGGTCTGCGTTGCAATGCCTGTAACAAATTGTGCAGTTGTGTTTAGGTAGTGAAGAGGGTCGTGCTGGGGGTAGTGTTTTAGGGTTTAGGGTAGTGCAGTGGTGTTTGTGTAGTGTAGGGGGTCATGCTGGGGGTAGATTTAGGGTTTAGGGTAGTGCAGTGGTGTTTGGGTAGTGTAGGGAGTCGTGTTGGGGGAGTGTTTTAGGGTTTAGGGTAGTACAGTGGTGTTTGGGTAGTGTAGGGGGTCGTGCTGGGGTTAGTGTTTTAGGGTTTTAGGGTTTAGGGTAGTGCAGTGGTGTTTGGGTAGTGTAGGGGATACTGCTGGGGGTAGTGTTTTAGGGTTTAGGGTAGTGCAATGGTGTTTGGGTAGTGTAGGGGTACTGCTGGGGGTAGTGTTTTAGGGTTTAGGGTAGTGCAGTGGTGTTTGGGTAGCGTAGGGGGTACTGCTGGGGGTAGTGTTTTATGGTTTAGGGTAGTGCAGTGGTGTTTGGGTAGTGTAGGGGTTCGTGCTGGGGGTAGTTTTTTAGGGTTTAGGGTAGTGCAGTGGTGTTTGTGTAGTGTAGGAGGTCGTGTTTTAGGGTTTAGGGTAGTGCAGTGGTCTTTGGGTAGTGTAGGGAGTCGTGCGGGGGGGTATTGTTTTAGAGTTTAGGGTAGTGCAGTGGTCTTTGGGTAGTGTAGGGAGTTGTGCGGGCGGTAGTGTTTTAGGGATTAGGGTAGTGCATTGGTATTTGGGTAGTGTAGGGGGTCATGCGGGGGTAGTGTTTTAGGGTTTAGGGCAGTGCAGTGGTGTTTAGGTAGTGTAGGGGGTCGTGCTGGGGGAGTGTTTTAGGGTTTAGGGCAGTGCAGTGGTGTTCGGGTAGTGTAGGGGGTCGTGATGGGGGGAGTGTTTTAGGGTTTAGGGCAGTGCAGTCGTGTTCGGGTAGTGTAGGGGGTCGTGCTGGGGGGAGTATTTTAGGGTTTAGCGTAGTGCAGTGGTGTTCGGGTAGTGTAGGGGGTCATGCTGGGGGTAGTGTTCTAGGGTTTAGGGCAGTGCAGTGGTGTTCGGGCAGTGTAGGGGGTCATGCTGGGGGTGGTGTTTTAGGGTTTAGGGCAGTGCAGTGGTGTTCGGGCAGTGTAGGGTGTCGTGCTGGGGGTGGTGTTTCAGGGTTTAGGGCAGTGTAGGGGGTCGTGCAGGGGGTGGTGTTTCAGGGTTTAGGGCAGTGCAGTGGTGTTCGGGCAGTGTAGGGGGTCGTGCAGGGGTGGTGTTTCAGGGTTTAGGGCAGTGGTGTTCGGGCAGTGTAGGGGGTCATGCTGGGGGTGGTGTTTCAGGTTTTGGGGCAGTGCAGTGGTGTTCGAGCAGTAAAGGGGGTCATGCTGGGGGTGGTGTTTCAGGGTTTAGGGCAGTGCAGTAGTGTTCGGGCAGTGTAGGGGGCGGTGCAGGGAGTGGTGTTTCAGGGTTTAGGGCAGTGCAGTGGTGTTCAGGCAGTGTAGGGGGTGGTGCAGGGGGTGGTGTTTCAGGGTTTAGGGCAGTGCAGTGGTGTTCGGGCAGTGTAGGGGGTCGTGCAGGGGTGGTGTTTCAGGGTTTAGGGCAGTGCAGTGGTGTTCGGGCAGTGTAGGGGCGGTGCAGGGGTGGTGTTTCAGGGTTTAGGGCAGTACAGTGGTGTTCGGGCATTGTAGGGGGTGGTGCTGGGGCTGGTGTTTCAGGGTTTAGGGCAGTGCAGTGGTGTTCGGGCAGTGTAGGGGGTCGTGCTGGGGCTGGTGTTTCAGGGTTTAGGGTAGTGCAGTGGTGTTCGGGCAGTGTAGGGGGTCGTGCTGGGGCTGGTGTTTCAGGGTTTAGGGCAGTGCAGTGGTGTTCGGGCAGAGTAGGGGGTCATGCTGGGGCTGGTGTTTCAGGGTTTAGGGCAGTGCAGTGGTGTTCGGGCAGTGTAGGGGGTCTTGCTGGGGCTGGTGTTTCAGAGTCTAGGGCAATGCAGTGGTGTTCGGGCAGTGTAGGGGGTCTTGCTGGGGCTGGTGTTTCAGGGTTTAGGGCAGTGCAGTCGTGTTCGGGCAGTGTAGGGGGTCGTGCTGGGGGTGGTGTTTCAGGGTTTAGGGCAGTGCAGTGGTGTTCGGGCAGTGTAGGGGGTCGTTCTGGGGCTTGTGTTTCAGGGTTTAGGGCAGAGCACTGGTGCTCGGGCAGTGTAGGGGGTTGTGCTGGGGGTGATGTTTCAGGGTTTAGGGCAGTGCAGTGGTGTTAGTGCAGTGTAGGGGGTCATGCTGGGGGTGGTGTTTCAGGGTTTAGGGCAGTGCAGTGGTGTTCCGGCAGTGTAGGGGGTCGTGCAGGGGTGGTGTTTCAGGGTTTAGTGCAGTGGTGTTCGGGCAGTGTAGGGGGTCGTGCTGGGTTGGTGTTTCAGGGTTTAGGGCAGGGCAGTGGTGTTCGGGCAGTGTAGGGTGTCGTGCTGAGGGGTGGTGTTTCAGGGTTTAGGGCAGTGCAGTAGTGTTTGGGCAGTGTAGGGGGTCGTGCAGGGGGTGGTGTTTCAGGGTTTAGGGCAGTGCAGTGGTGTTCGGCCAGTGTAGGTAGTCTTGCTGGGGGTGGTGTTTCAGGGTTTAGGGCAGTGCAGTAGTTTTCGGCCAGTGTAGGCGGTCGTGCTGGGGCTGGTGTTTCAGGGTTTAGGGCAGTGCAGTGGTGTTCGGGCAGTGTACGGGGTTGTGCTGGGGCTGGTTTTTCAGGGTTTAGGGCAGTGCAGTGGTGTGCGGGCAGTGTACGGGGTTGTGCTGGGGCTGGTGTTTCAGGGTTTAGGGCAGTGCAGTGGTGTTCGGGCAGTGTAGGGGGTCGTGCTGGGGGTGGTGTTTCAGGGTTTAGGGCAGTGCAGTGGTGTTCGGGCAGTGTAGGGGGTCGTGCTGGGGCTGGTGTTTCAGGGTTTAGGGCAGTGCAGTGGTGTTCGGGCAGTGTAGGGGGTCGTGCTGGGGCTGGTGTTTCAGGGTTTTGGGCAGAGCAGTGGTGTTCGGGCAGTGTAGGGAGTCGTGCTGGGGGTGGTGTTTCAGGGTTTAGGGCAGTGCAGTGGTGTTCGGCCAGTGTAGGTAGTCTTGCTGGGGGTGGTGTTTCAGGGTTTAGGGCAGTGCAGTAGTGTTTGGGCAGTGTAGGGGGTCGTGCAGGGGGTGGTGTTTCAGGGTTTAGGGCAGTGCAGTGGTGTTCGGCCAGTGTAGGTAGTCTTGCTGGGGGTGGTGTTTCAGGGTTTAGGGCAGTGCAGTAGTTTTCGGGCAGTGTAGGCGGTCGTACTGGGGCTGGTGTTTCAGGGTTTAGGGCAGTGCAGTGGTGTTCGGGCAGTGTACGGGGTTGTGCTGGGGCTGGTTTTTCAGGGTTTAGGGCAGTGCAGTGGTGTGGTGTGCGGGCAGTGTACGGGGTTGTGCTGGGGCTGGTGTTTCAGGGTTTAGGGCAGTGCAGTGGTGTTCGGGCAGTGTAGGGGGTCGTGCTGGGGGTGGTGTTTCAGGGTTTAGGGCAGTGCAGTGGTGTTCGGGCAGTGTAGGGGGTCGTGCTGGGGCTGGTGTTTCAGGGTTTAGGGCAGTGCAGTGGTGTTCGGGCAGTGTAGGGGGTCTTGCTGGGGGTGGTGTTTCAGGGTTTAGGGCAGTGCAGTGGTGTTCGGGCAGTGTAGGGTGTCTTGCTGGGGGTGGTGTTTCAGGGTTTAGGGCAGTGGTGTTCGGGCAGTGTAGGGGGTCTTGCTGGGGGTGATGTTTCAGGGTTTAGGGCAGTGCAGTGGTGTTCGGGCAGTGTAGGGGGTCTTGCTGGGGGTAGTGTTTCAGGGTTTAGGGCGGTGCAGTGGTGTTCGTGCAGTGTAGGGGGTCGTGCTGGGGGTGGTGTTTCAGGGTTTAGGGCAGTGCAGTAGTGTTCGGGCAGTGTAGGGGGTCGTGCAGGGGGTGGTGTTTCAGGGTTCAGGGCAGTGCAGTGGTGTTCTGGCAGTGTAGGGGGTCATGCTGGGGGTGGGGTTTCAGGGTTTAGGGCAGTACAGTGGTGTTCGGGCAGTGTAGGGGGTCATGCAGGGGGTGTTGTTTCAGGGTTTAGGGCAGTGCAGTGGTGTTCGGGCAGTGTAGGGGGTCGTGCTGGGGCTGGTGTTTTAGGGTTTAGGGCAGTGCAGTGGTGTTCGGGTAGGGTAGGGGGTCTTGCTGGGGGTGGTGTTTCAGGGTTTAGGGCAGTGGTGTTCGGGCAGTGTAGGGGGTCTTGCTGGGGTGATATTTCAGGGTTTAGGGCAGTGCAGTGGTGTTCGGGCAGTGTAGGGGGTCTTGCTGGGGGTAGTGTTTCATGGTTTAGGGCAGTGCAGTGGTGTTCGTGCAGTATAGGGGGTCGTGCTGTGGATGTTGTTTCTGGGTTTAGGGCAGTGCAGTAGTGTTCGAGCAGTGTAGGGGGTTGTGCAGGGGGTGGTGTTTCAGGGTTTAGGGCAGTGCAGTGGTGTTCGGGCAGTGTAGGGGGTCACGCTGGGGGTGGTGTTTCAGGGTTTAGGGCAGTGCAGTGGTGTTCGGGCAGTGTAGGGGGTCATGCACAGGGTGGTGTTTCAGGGTTTAGGGCAGTGCAGTGGTGTTCGGGCAGTGTAGGGTGTTGTGCTGGGGCTGGTGTTTCAGGGTTCAGGGCAGTGCAGTGGTGTTCAGGCAGTGTAGGGGGTCGTGCTGAGGCTGGTGTTTCACGGTTTAGGGCAGTGCAGTGGTGTTCGGGCAGTGTAGGGGGTCGTGCTGGGGCTGGTGTTTCAGGGTTTAGGGCAGTGCAGTGGTGTTCGGGCAGTGTAGGCGGTCGTGCTGGGGCTGGTGTTTCAGGGTTTAGGGCAGTGCAGTGGTGTTCGGGCAGTGTAGGGGGTCGTTCTGGGGCTGGTGTTTCAGGGTTTAGGGCAGTGCAGTGGTGCTCGGGCAGTGTAGGGGGTCGTGCTGGGGGTGATGTTTCGGGGTTTAGGTAGTGCAGTGGTGTTCGGGCAGTGTAGGGGGTCGTGCAGGGGCTGGTGTTTCAGGGTTTAGGGCAGTGCAGTGGTGTTCGGGCAGTGTAGGGGGTCGTTCTGGGGCTGGTGTTTCAGGGTTTAGGGCAGTGCAGTGGTGCTCGGGCAGTGTAGGGGGTCATGCTGGGGGTGATGTTTCGGGGTTTAGGTAGTGCAGTGGTGTTCGGGCAGTGTAGGGGGTCGTGCAGGGGCTGGTGTTTCAAGGTTTAGGGCAGTGCAGTGGTGTTCGGGCAGTGTAGGGGGTCGTGCTGGGGCTGGTGTTTCAGGGTTTTGGGCAGAGCAGTGGTGTTCGGGCAGTGTAGGGGGTCATGCTGGGGTAGTGTTTCAGGGTTTAGGGCAGTGCAGTGGTGTTCGGGCAGTGTAGGGGGTCGTGCTGGGGGTGGTGTTTCAGGGTTTAGGTCAGTGGTGTTCGGGCAGTGTAGGGGGTCTTGCTGGGGGTGATGTTTCAGGGTTTAGGGCAGTGCAGTGGTGTTCGGGCAGTGTAGGGGGTCTTGCTGGGAGTAGTGTTTCAGGGTTTAGGGCAGTGCAGTGGTGTTCGGGCAGTGTAGGGGGTCATGCTGGGGGTGGTGTTTCAGGGTTTAGGGCAGTGCAGTGGTGTTCGGGCAGTGTAGGGGGTCGTGAAGGGGTGGTGTTTCAGGGTTTAGGGCAGTGCAGTGGTGTTCGGGCAGTGTAGGGGGTCGTGCTAGGGGTGGTGTTTCAGGGTTTAGGGCAGTGCAGTGGTGTTCGGGCAGTGTAGGGGGTCATGCAGGGGCTGGTGTTTCAGGATTTAGGTCAGTGCAGTGGTGTTCGGGCAGTGTAGGGGGTCGTGCTGGGGGTAGTGTTTTAGGGTTTAGGGTAGTGCAGTGGTGCTTGTGTAGTGTAGGGGTCGTGCTGGGGGTAGTGTTTTAGGGTTTAGGGTAGTGCAGTGGTGTTTGTGTAGTGTAGGGGGTCATGTTTTAGGGTAGTGCAGTGGTGTTTGGGTAGTGTAGGGGGTCGTGCTGGGGGTAGTGTTTTAGGATTTAGGTTTGTGCAGTGGTGTTTGGGTAGTGTAGGGGGTCATGCTGGGGGTAGTGTTTTAGGGTAGTGTAGTGGTGTTTGTGTAGTGTAGGGGGTGATGCTGGGGGTAGTGTTTTAGGGTTTAGGGTAGTGCAGTGGTACTTGTGTAGTGTAGGGGGTCGTGCTGGGGGTAGTGTTTTAGGGTTTAGGGTAGTGCAGTGGTGTTTGTGTAGTGTAGGGGTCATGTTTTAGGGTAGTGCAGTGGTGTTTGGGTAGTGTAGGGGGTCGTGCTGGTGGTAGTGTTTTAGGATTTAGGTTAGTGCAGTGGTGTTTGGGTAGTGTAGGGGGTCGTGCTGGGGGTAGTGTTTTAGGGTTTAGGATAGTGCAGTGGTGCTTGTGTAGTGTAGGGGGTCGTGCTGGGGGTAGTGTTTTAGGGTTTAAGGTAGTGCAGTGGTGTTTTTGTAGTGTAGGGGGTCATGTTTTAAGATGCAATGCTCCAATACCTGACCAGTCTGCACTACATAAAACTGCAAAAAAACTAAAAATAAAAAGTGTTTTGCACACTTTTGTCATTGGGCTATATGTGGGCTACATCTGGGTAATATTTGTGCTACATTTGGGCTCTTTTTTCACTGGTGGCCATCTTGGAAGACTTCTTTGTTATGAAGTTTCCTAATTTCTTCATTTACTGCAGTCTCCTCAGTAGGAAATGCTTTCAGTTTTTGACTTTGATTCCATCAAGAAGGCATTCAGATGTGTCTCACATCTGCCATAAATGCAGAATGTTAGCACTCTAGTTGCTCATTAGATCACTGGAGTAAAGCTACTGCTCACCAGGGAGTTAACTGGTAGTCTGCTGCTGGTATTGAAAGTGATTGTTTCAGTCTGCATGTCAGAATTTTCTAATGAAATAGAAGAGGATTTGAGATCTCACTTAAAACATGCCCTAATTTTTCTTTCTGCAGCACTAACCATAATTTCTATTTCAAAAAGAACCCCTCATTTTGTTCCTTTTTAAATTAAATGTATTAAGTGTTATTCCAATCAAGATGGCTTCAGGTGTGCCATACTTTTGTCATAAGTAAGGCTGTTAGCACTCTAGTTGTTCTTTAGAACACTCTGGGAAGCTGCAGTAGAACACAAAGGCATCAACTGGCAGGCTGCTCATGTTGAAATATAACAGGAAGATATTTGAGATCACACTTGAAATATGTCCTAATTTTTCTTTCTACAGCACTAACCATAATTTCTATGACAAAATGAACCCCATCATTTTGTTCCTTTTTAAATTAAATGTTTTAAGTGTTACCAGTTTATTCCAATCAAGATGGCTTCAGGTGTGCCATACTTTTGTCATAAGTAAGGCTGTTAGCACTCTAGTTGTTCTTTAGAACACTCTGGGAAGCTGCAGTAGAACACAAAGGCATCAACTGGCAGGCTGCTCCTGTTGAAATATAACAGGAAGATATTTGAGATCACACTTGAAACATGTCCTAATTTTTCTTTCTACAGCACTAACCATAATTTCTATGACAAAATGAACCCCATCATTTTGTTCCTTTTTAAATTAAATTGTTTAAGTGTTACCAGTTTATTCCAATCAAGATGGCTTCAGGTGTGCCATACTTTTGTCATAAGTAAGGCTGTTAGCACTCTAGTTGTTCTTTAGAACACTCTGGGAAGCTGCAGTAGAACACAAAGGAATCAACTGACAGTCTCTGCCCTTGTTGGATGTACATGTTTTACTGAGAATGTCAGACTTCATTCTCACATGAGTGAGAAAGATAATGTGAATTTACAGAAAATATGCTCTCATTTTAGCTTCTGGAGCACCTTCCAAACCTCTATGGGACAAGCATGAGAAAATAGTGTTCTCTCAAACATGATTCATGATATCCCAGCAGAAGGTTTTTCACATGGTAAAATCACCTTAGAATACACCACAATTCCTAAAATTAGTATGGTACCATCAACAAATAAATTCTAATGTAACTAAAGCCTGTTATCACCCTTTATAGTTCTCCTTTTGGTGACCCTCAAAATCTTCTATTCACTACAATGCATTTCAATGAGGTACTATCATTTATATTGGTCCCAAGATGGCTGCCAGCAATTCCAGGATGAAGTGCTGACAGCCAATCAGATCTCACGATGACATGTGTGGTTAGGCTCCGCCCAGATATATATGTGAATTTACTTTTGATTTTCTCAGGAACTACTGAACGGATTTACACCATTTAAGCAAAAGGCACGACACTGAACCAAGGGCTACCTCTTTGCCAAATTTGGTGTAATTCCGTTCAGCAGTTCGGGCTGTAGCTGCGACTAAAGGTTCCTATGGAAAAATGAATGGGGAAAACGCGTTTTGGGACCCCCTTTTCTCGGCCCCCGCTTGACGTATCACCCCAAGACTTTCAGGATAGGAGCGGACCGGAGCGCCCCAACAAGTTGGAAACTTTCGCGAAGATTCGTCAACCGGCGCCAACGTTATTTCAAATAGAATGTCGCGGATTTCCTATGGATAATAGGTTTTAACTATAACTATCTACTGGCGACCGCCAGTAGATATATATATATATATATATATATATATATATATATATATATATATATATATATATATATATATATATATATATTATCTACTGGCGGTCGCCAGTAGATAGTTATAGTTAGGACCTATTATCCATAGGAAATCCGCGACATTCTATTTGAAATAACGTTGGCGCCGGTTGACGAATCTTCGGAAGTTTCCAACTTGTTAGAGCGCTCCGCTCCGCTCCTACCCTGAAAGTCTCGGGTTGATTCGTCAGCGGGGGCCGAGAAAGGGGGTCCCAAACGCATTTTCCCCATTCATTTTCCATAGGAACCTTTAGTCGCAGCTACAGCCCGAACTGCTGAACGGAATTACACCAAATTTGGCAAAGAGGTGGCCCTTGGTTCAGACTGGTGCCTTTTGCTTAAATGGTGTAAATCGATTCAGTAGTTCCTGAGAAATTCACAAGTAAAGTCACATATATATCTATGGCCGAGTAGGGTCCGCGTACCCTCCCGATCACGAGCTGCATGCTAATTGGCTGTCAGCTGGCTGTCAACATTCCGATTCAGGAAGTGTTGGCAGCCATTTTGTCCCTCTGTAGAACCGAGGGACAGAAACAAGTGCGCAAAGCGCACAAAGGGAGCAGGGTAGAAACACCCTAACCCCTAGGCCTGCTCAGGGGGTCCCACAAGGACCCCCTGGGCAAAAAAGCTTCTTTTTTAAAAAAAATCGGCAGGATGCGCTCAGGGTGCGCGGATCCTGCCGGAAAGAATCGAGCGCGGTCTGCCGCGCTTCGATGTTAATTTGCCCCGGGTGGGCCAAGTCCCGGGGGCATGGTGAGGGGGTTAAATTTATGTATGGGGGCCTCTAAGGGCCCCCAAGCCCAGGGACCGCCACCCCCGGGGCTTTAACAAAAAATGGTGCGGGAGGGCTCTTTGCCCTCCCGCTGCCCCGGGACCGCCACCTCCCGGGGCTTTTGTTTTATTTTATTTTAACCTGTGTGGGGGCTCCAGCCCCACACGCCCCGTGGACCGCCACCTCCCGGGGCACTAAAAATTAAAAATGGGGGTCCGTTTTGGACCCCCGAAGCCCGGGGACCACCACCTCCCGGGGCTTTGAAAATGTGGGAAGGGGGCCGTGCGGCTCCCTCCTGGAGCCAGTGATGGCCCTGGGGACCGCCACCCCCAGGGCCGGCTCCTGCAGTGTCCCGGGATGCCTACCCCGGGACACTGCTGTTTGCAATGACAGGACGGGAGCCTCGCGGCTCCCGTCCTGTCATTGCAAGCTTGCTTTGGATATTGGAAGAGAGAGCAGAAAACCTGCTCTCGCTCCAATATCCAAAGCTGATTGCTTTCCACATGGGGAGCAGCATGTTAGCTGCTCCCCATGTGGAAAGCAATGCCGGCTCGCGCAGGAGGCGGGGAGCCGGCTGGGACTGTGGGGGAATTGGGGACCCCCAAGGTCCCCAACCAGAGGCCAGGCCCCGGGGGATGGGGTCACTGGGGCCATAAGTGGCCAGGGAGGGGGCCACGCAGCCCCCTCCCCAAATTAAAAAAAAAAAAAAAAAGTGCAAGGCCGGCCCCGGGGATGGGGTCCCCGGGGCCTTAAATGGCCTGAGGAGGGGGCCACGCAGCCCCCTCCAAATAAAAAAATAAAAAATCGAGGCCATGCCCCGGGGATGGGGTCCCCGGGGCCAAAACAGGCCCAGGAAAGGGGGCCACGCGGCCCCCTTCCCTGTTTTTTTTTTAATTTAAAAAATAAAATAAAATGCTCAGGCCCCGGGGATGGGGTCCCCGGGGCCAAAGTGGGCAAGGGAAGGGGGCCACACAGCCCCCTCCCATTAAAAAAATAGAAAAAAAAAAAACGACCGGCATCGTGCCGGAGGCCCCGCCCCTCCCTGCAGTACTCTGCAAACGCGCCCCCTGGCGCGTTTGCAGAGGGAACGAATTCCCTTGAATACTGGGGGTCCCTGGGAGCCAACTAGCCCACCAGGAACCTCCAGTATGCGCCAGGGGCTGCGTTGCAGAGACGTGTACAGAGGCCACGCCCCTTTTACACCTCTCTGCAACGCAGCTCTGTGGCGCTTTTGGAGGTATATGGTGGGCTAGTTGGACTCCAGGGACCCTCAGGATTCAAGGGGACTTAATCCCCCAACTTAAAACGCACCACGGGCGCGTTTGCACAGTGGTGAAGGGAGGGGCGGGGCTTCAGATGACATGTGTGCAAACAGGCCCCGTGGCGCGTTTTAAGATGGGGAATAAATTCCTTTTCAATCCTGAGGGTCCCTAGGGGCCAACTAGCCCACCAGGTACCTCCAGTAAGCGCCACGGAGCTGCGTTGCAGAGTGTTGTAAAAGGGGCGTGGCCTCTGAACACCTCTCTGCAACGCAGCCCCTGGCGCATACTGGAGGTACCTGGTGGGCTAGTTGGCCCCTAGGGACCCTCGGGATTGAGGAGGAATTAATTGTCCAACTTAAAACGCGCCACAGGGCGTGTTTGCAGACATGTCACCTTAGGCCCCACCCCTTCCTTCACCATTGTGCAAATATTCCTCTAAAATCAGCCGAACTACGAATTCCGATTTACTCACCTGTTATCAGGAGAGACCTCAGTGCTGCATCTTTCAGCCCAGTACTGATCCTGAAAAGTAATTTTAACCGTACTTACCAGTAACTTGAATTTCCTTCCATAGGATATCATTGCCTGCTTTTTGCTGAAAAAGTTTCTAAGTGTCGATTTTTGAAACATACAAATATTCCTCTAAAATCAGACGAAATACGAATTCCGATTTACTCACCTGTTATCAGGAGAGAACCCAGTGCTGCATCTTTTAGCCCAGCACTGACCCTGAAAAGTAATTCTAACCGTACTTAACAGTAACTTGAATTTCCTTCCATAGGCTAACATTGACTGGTTTCACTTGGAAATTCTTCTAAGTGTGGAGTTTTGGAACTTTATAATATTCCTCTAAAATCAGCCGAAATACGAATTCCGATTTACTCACCTGTTATCAGGAGAGACCTCAGTGCTGCATCTTTCAGCCCAGTACTGATCCTGAAAAGTAATTTTAACCGTACTTACCAGTAACTTGAATTTCCTTCCATAGGATATCATTGCCTGCTTTTTGCTGAAAAAGTTTCTAAGTGTCGATTTTTGAAACATACAAATATTCCTCTAAAATCAGACGAAATACGAATTCCGATTTACTCACCTGTTATCAGGAGAGAACCCAGTGCTGCATCTTTTAGCCCAGCACTGACCCTGAAAAGTAATTCTAACCGTACTTAACAGTAACTTGAATTTCCTTCCATAGGCTAACATTGACTGGTTTCACTTGGAAATTCTTCTAAGTGTGGAGTTTTGGAACTTTATAATATTTCTCTAAAATCAGCCGAACTATGAATTCCGATTTACTCACCTGTTATCAGGAGAGAACCCAGTGCTGCATCTTTTAGCCCAGCACTGACCCTGAAAAGTAATTCTAACCGTACTTACCAGTAACTTGAATTTCCTTCCATAGGAATCCATTGTCTGGTTTTCAGCAGAAAAGTTTCAAAGTGTCGATTTTCACAAACTACAAATATTCCTTAAAAATCGCATGTGTGACTTAAACGCATTCTTTCAACTGTTTACAGGAGATGCACCAGTGCTGGTTCCAGGATCCACCACTGAGTAAGAAAAAGTAACGATAACACTACTTACCTGCTAAGTGAATTTCCTCCCATAGGATAACATTGGTGATTCTATATGAAAAAGTTTCTAAGTGTTAACTTTTAAAATACAATAATATTCCTTAAAAATCACTACTGTAACCAAAACGCTTTTACTCAACTGTTTACAGGAGATGTCCCAGGACTGAATCTAGGATCCAGTCCTGTAGTTAGAAAAGTAATCCATAAAGTAACTAATTGCATTTAACTAGAAATTCACATTGAGCTCAATGTTGCTTTGTTTTTGAAATTGTGTTGCCCATTGCAACAACTGTAACTACTGTACTTAAAAGTCTATTGCCTATTTGCAAAGTATTTAAACTAAAGTAATTCATTCTGAGAAAGTATATTTTGTAATGTAATGTATAATGTAATTACAATGTAATTTAAAAAATAAAATATCTAAAAATAAATAGTTTAAAAAATGTTGTAAATCAGTATTAAAAAAATAAATATAACAATGAATACATTTAAAAATTGTCATTTACAAAACCTTTGAAATTCACTGAAAAAACCATAGGTTTCAGACACGTTATAGTTAGGAATTAGCATTTAAAAAACCTTTGAAATTCACTGAAAAAACCATAGGTTTCAGACACGTTATAGTTAGGAATTAGCATTTAAAAAACCTTTGAAATTCACTGAAAAAACCATAGGTTTCAGGCACGTTATAGTTAGAAATTAGCATTTAAAAAACCTTAGAAATTCACTGAAAAAACCATAAGGTTTTAGGGACAGTTATAGTTAGTTGGACATTGCACTCGTACAAAACCCGTGAAATTCCCCCGTTATAGTTAGTTCAGGTAACTATAACTCGCGCCCCGCAATGCACTGCTGATGACGTCACATATTACATCACTCATGACATGGTCAGTGACATCACTGATGACATCACTGATGACATCTCAAATGACATCACTGATGACATCATCCAGTGACTGTGTGTTTCTGTAAAGTTTAAATATTTTCAATATATATAGGGAAAGGCGTATTGAGAATGAGTGGGTGTATAAGTGTCTGTATGGATGATTTAGTAGGTGCGTGACTAACTCGATAAGTGAGTGATTAAACGTATCTTACTGAATGCATGGGTTAGTGACTAAACTGGGTGAATGTCTGTATCCGTCTGTCTGTTGCTGTGTAAGTGGTGCATGGGTTTGTGAATAGCTACATGAGTGTCTATATGAGTTATTGATTGGTTGTCTGAGTATCTGTATGGGTGCCTGAGTGTTTGTGTGGGTGGGGTGTGTGCGACTCTGTGCATAGATGTGTGAGTGGGTGATTCACTGGGTGGATGGTTTCAAGAGTGCATCTGTGATAGACTGTATGGGTGGGTAAGTGTGTGTAAGAGTGTGTTAGTGAGTGAATGTATGTCCCAGTGGTACATGTGTGAGTAACTACATATGTGAAAGGCAGTATATATGTGTGTTGGAGTATATAAATAGCTATAAGCGAGAGTGTGTGATTGTGAGAGTGACTGTATGGATGAGTGTGTGCTTGTATCAGTGATTGTATAAGAGCGTAAGAATGTGCTAGTATTTGTATGAGTAAGTGAGCTGGTGTGTGTATAACTGTATAGGTGAGTAAATGGCAGTGTGTTTAATTATTTGCATGACTGACTAGGTGTGTGAGTACCTCTATGGATGAGTGGCGGTGTTTGAGTGTCTATATAGGAGTATGAGTGCATATGATAGTCCTGTACTGAGTGACCATAAGTATGAGTGACTGTACGGGTGAGTGAGTGGATGTGTGTGTGTAGACCTAAGAATCAGTGAGTGGGTATGTAGTTATTGGTGTTGGAGTGTCTATGGTTTTGAGAATGGCAGTCTGTAATTTAGAGTGGGTGTATCAAAGGTTATATTAGGGTGTGAGGAGGTGCATTAAATTCTCACATGGATGATGTCATCAGTGATGTCATTTGAGATGTCATCAGTGATGTCATCAGTGATGTCACTGACCATGTCATGAGTGATGTAATATGTGACGTCATCAGCAGTGCATTGCGGGCGCGAGTTATAGTTACCTGAACTAACTATAACGGGGGAATTTCACGGGTTTTGTACGAGTGCAATGTCCAACTAACTATAACTGTCCCTAAAACCTTATGGTTTTTTCAGTGAATATATATATATATATATAGAACCACAAGCATGAACTATAAACTTCAGCCATAAATGAGTGCACTCGCGGGTATGAATTTTCAGCAGATCTTTACTGCGCTAGCCTCCAAACACCGACAGACACGTTTTGGCACGTCGCCTTTTTCAATGTGCCTAAACGCGTCTGTCGGTGTTTGGAGGCTAGCGCAGTAAAGATCTGCTGAAAATTTATACCCGCGAGTGCACTCATTTATGGCTGAAGTTTATAGTTCATGCCTGTGGTTCTCTATATTGCGGCTCACCACCGCAGGAGTTTTGCACCCGGTGCGCATGGTGCGGCAGCGGTGACTACTGAAGTTTGGATATATATATATATGGCTGCCGAGGCTTCATGAGCTGACAATAAAGAACTGTTTCCTACACCTAACTGTGGTCCGTGCTCCATTCTCCGCGATCTATTGAGGCTTTAATGGAGTGCTATATATATATATATATGTGTGTGTGTATTTATATCTGTGTGTATATATATGAATGTATATATGTGTGTATATATATATATATGTATAGATCTGTATATATGTGAACAAGGGCTTTCGTGGCCCGAAACGCGTTATCCTTTGTGAGGAGTGAGCAATAAAATATACTTCTTGCCTAATACGCTGGGTCTGTCGCTCTCCTTTCACCGTAAGGAAACAGTGGGAGCTTATTGGTTCTTAATATATATAAATATATATATATGTATATATAATATATATTTCCATTTCAACCTTTGCTCCATCCCCCTCTCTCACACCCATATCACTAACCTTTCTGACTACTATAAAATCTCAAACTTCCCCTCCTTTTTATCCACTTCACCCAACTAACAGGTGCACATGTCCACTACTTCCAGTAACAACTTACAAATGTAAGTGCCCCCAAGGGAAGCTCTAAATTACCCCAAAGAAGTCCACTATTCTCCTAATGACCTCCAAGTCCTGATCCCCCAATAGCAGAAGCATAATTTCTTTGCCACTGATTAAGCATGAATCTCTCATTGGTAGCGTTATTCATCTTTTCTTGGCATTACTGTAATGGTGGCATGCCAGAATGAAGTGTAGCAGTCTTGTTCATTTGTAGTCCCTACGAACATAACAGGGGCACTTGTTTTCCCAATTTGTGCTTTCTTTCTTCTGGCTACAGATACAGCCTCCAGGTAGATCAGGTCTGAGAAGTAAAGGTGGCTAAAGCCATCCAATCATATGATGTCTTCTTAAGGACTAGATTTGATATATTGTAACAATGGCGGCTCGTCATTAGAGGCATTCGAGCAATGCCCACTATGTGCGCGGTACCACATACTGCCCAATGTGCACCACTATACTCATCTGCAGGCTCAACATGATTTTTACTTTCAGTCGAGTAGTGCAGGGTCAGGTCTCTGGACTGAATCTTTAAGAGTCACGTAGGAGGATGCCTCGTTCTCCCATCGCACTGACACACTGTGCCCAGCCTGATAAGTCATAAGTGACTGGGCTGCCGTAAATTAAAGTGTGCATTGTGGATTGACCCAGCAGTTCATCTCTGCCAGCTCGACATGCGCACTTTAAGGTCTCTGAACCCATGCTGTGTTCACAGAGCTGAGAGGTAGAGACTATGACTCAAGGTAAAGACTGTGACACACTGGTCATCAATGGATTGCTGGGTTGCTTTGCCAACCAATCCCAATGCTGCTCTTTATTGTGAAACCCAGGATTGGGCAGTGGCTGAGATAAGCTCGGCCGGTGGGAGGCATTCCTGCAGGCCCGTGTACAGATATTATGATATCTTGAATTACAGGCAACATAGGGACAGGAGCAACAGCAACATGGCCAGTCATTGTCCTGCTTTATTTTAAAGCCACACAGTGATACAAAATGTTTTTCTTCCCTTGTCTTACCTGATCTTCTTTTGCACATGCCCGTCTGTGTGTGCATAAGGTGATCTGATCATATGGCCTGGAATCGCAGAGGCCTCCCCATCAACAACCGACCCTCCCCGCCACAGGTAGATACTACAACTCCATTCTTCTTTGGTTTAGGGGTGTGAACCCCTGGCTGTATTTATTTACAAACACCAAAAATTCACAGTTAAAAGCACAACACTTCCATGATTATACACAGTAACCCATCATATTATACAGCTTTGTTCACATTTGTTTGATGACTAGCCTTAACAGAAACGCTAATACATTAAATTCCTAACCATATCTAGACTTATTACTGCGTATCCGCAAACTGGGCCTTCGAGTGGCGCCATGCCTGGTTCCAGTAGTGTCCCTTGCTTCGTAATCTCCCTTCCCTGCCAAATGCAACCTAGATGGGTCCCACCTTAGGGGAGGACCCCACCCATCTGCATCCCCTCCCGGGGTATGCTTGTGCAGGGGACACGTCTGCCTGCCGGGATACCTACCTTGGGCACCAACTACACCCAGCATTATCCCCCACACAAGGGCATGTGCTAGCTATTGGCCGATTAAGCCTGCGCGGGTGGTTCACCAGAAGGACCAGATGGCAGCCATCACTCCCAACCCCCGCACACCCCTTCAACCTCTATTTGACTCACTGCAAGCACCTCTTGGAGGGCCCTGTGACACCACTGTTATGTTTATCTGAAAGGAAAAGGATGCCTTCTATGGACTCGACTGTCCCACCGATCATTACCTTATCCACTACAGGCCAGCATAGTTCACCTACTATCTAGCCTCCCCACAGAATGGTCATGGTAATGCGGGCAATGAATTAACCAGGCCAGCAGGTTCTATAGGAAAACTTCATTAACAATCTTTGTCAAATGAACTCCGTCCTGTAGGAAAAAACGCTCCCCTTTTATGCAGCCATGAGGAATGGACAGCAGCCTTGGTGACCTGAACAGTTTACTAACTTTATTATTCACTCGCTTCACTGAGTCATTGAGTGCCCTGACCCATTTACCACCCCTCCACTGCAGCCTTGGGATGATGTGAGACCAAGCAACTGCAGATTGATGAAATTTCTTTGCGAGCCACCCAATCTTGGTGATCAACAGTTCAAACAATTCTCTCCTGCCAACGTGCACCAAGTCATTGCCATTGAGATGCACTATCACGACCCCAGGGGAGGGGTAACCCTTGGGCAGCATTTTGTCCAGAGAAGCTCTCAAATGGGCCTAATGCACCCCTTCTTAACCATGAAAGGACAGGCGGTAGCCTACCTGGTGAGCCCTGTCCACGAAACTTCCTGCAAAATAAACGTCCTTTGCACTTCACACATAACAATGACCAAGCACCAGCACTTCTGTAATCTCTGCCACGTCCGCGTTCACAGGGGTCATCCAGAAATCCAGCAGCTGACTCATATACCCGCCCCTTTCAACTGCGTCCACAGGAGAGAAAAAGGGGGAGAAAATGGTGGTTATCTGCAATGCCTGTAACATGTGCAATCTAACGTAGCATTTGTAGCAATCAGAAGACCATCTACCAATTCTTTGCACCACCAATCCCGTGATCGCCATTGCCGCTACAGCAGTGGCCACCCCAATCCTAAAAGAGTGGAAACAAAACTCAGCGTGGTCGTATCCCACTGCCTGCAGGGCCCCATCCGTACCCTACAGAACTGAAATCTGGTCAAAGGCATCCCATCATTATGCACCAGGAGGGGGCCCCCAATATCCTGGGGCCGATGAACTAGGAATGACTCCAGGTTACTCAAGGGGCAGCATGAATAACCTAGAGCCCTATGCAAGAGGATATGGTCACCCTTATCAACCTGGTCCATCATGGAGCGGGGAATATTAATCACCAGGGAACCTTCCAACTACTGAACACTTACCAGCCGCACTCCCCCTTCCAGATCCCTCTTGTTCTTAGCCACAAATTCACCCACCCTGAGGGCCCCTTAGAAAGCAAGGGTTAAAGCTGCCCTGAAGAGGCAGACCTCCTCCGGTGACCTGCAGATGCCACGCAGGGCGCCCAAGATTGCTGCAAGCTTGCCTTTGTCGATGGGGCACCTAAAGTCCAGCCTGGCTCCCTTCAGACGCTGCCAACATCCGCAAAAATCTCTGCACCAAGAAAGTTTTGGTTGAGACCGCGTGCCCCAGCATTTTAGCAAAAAAGGATACTGCCTCCTTGTGGCACCTAGCGCATGCAACTGACCGTCCTTGGTCCCTTAAAGATCCCAGTAATGCCATGATTGACAAGGATGTAAACAAATCCTCTGTCCCTATGCGCCCCAAGAATTTACAATATGCACTAAATGAGTACCAAGCTTGCTGCCACGAGGTCCGGTAAGTTTGGGCCCCAAGCCGCCACAGAACATCTGGAAAAGGCATAGGATACTCCGCTGCTCCTGGGTGGTGCAACCTGAAAACCTGCATCTTGAAACAAGATAAAGCATCAGCAGTATCGTTCAACACACCCGGGACATGTTTGGCCCTAAACAGGACATTAAGTTTCAAACACTGCAATACGATTTCCTTTAACAATCTGAGGACCATTTTGCATTTTTCTGCCTGCTTATTAATGCATTCTACCACTGCCATATTGTCAGACCAGAATATAACAGACTGATTGCGGAACTGCTCTGTCCAGATGGACAACGCCACCAGAATGGGAAAAAGATCAAGAAAACCAATGTGATTGTGTTTCTCCCTCAGGTCAGACATTGCCTGGGCAATAGACCGCGAGAAGGAGCAGTCCATGGGGATGACCTGTAAGGCAAAACTCATCTGTCCTACCACTTTTTGAAACTGAGGCAGGGTGACCTTCCCCGCTCCCAGACATTCATGCAAGACTTGAGCAAAGGAGGAAACCTTCTCCAAGGGGACCCTCAAGACCCCAGTAACAGAATCCAACTCTATCTCCGAACCTCAATGACAGTCGACGGCCCCAGTGTCTTCCCTTGAGCCAGTGGTAACCCAAACTCCCCCGACCCAGGTGGATCCAGAAAAATAAGGTTGTCAAGATAGTGCAACACCCACTGATGGCCTGACCTCCATCTAATGACCCATTCAAGGAATGAGCTGAACTTCTCAAAATAGGAACATGAGACCAAACAGCCCATTGGCATGCATTTATCAAGATAAAAGGAGTCCTTAAATTAGAAACCTAGCAGATGGAATCCATGTGGATGCACAGGGAGCAAATGGAAGGCTGACTCGATGTCGGACTTTGCTAAGAGAGTCCCAGGTCCCAGTTCCAGCAGCATCTGAATTGGCTCATCCAGTGAAGCATACTTGACAGAGCATAAAGCCTGTCTCCTGAATCCGACTTCCACCTAACCAGGTGAAATCCTATTAAGCTTAAATATGTTGGGTCTAACCAGTTAAAGGGACAGCACCAAAAACAGCTATGTGACATGGCCATCAAGAGGGATTCAAAAACTGTCATTGTGTCACTTTGTTTGGAGATGTCTGACAGAGAACAGGTACAATGAGTTAAGAGAACAGGTACAATGAGTTACTATAGAGTAACATAAACAGATGGTGTTTGTTAGATGTCTGTGCAGAGTGATGTACATAATGTTATGTTATGTTATGTTATGTTAAGATGCTTATAGAGCAGCAGCTACCCACTTGGGGTTTCTAGGCACTTTTTGCAACAGGTAAGATTCCTCAGGCCCAGCCAAGTCTTTAGTTGTCCGCGGAAGGTGGTCAGCGAAGAACAGAATCTCAGATGTTCCGGTGAGGCATTCTAGAGGTTAGGGCCAAGGAATGCAAAGGAGCGACATCCCATGGGAGTCAGTATGATCCTGGGAACATTGCACAGGGAGAGGTTGCTGGAGCGCAGTAAGCGCCTGATCAATTTTATCAGGCCAGTGATATGGTGAGGGGCTACCTTCGCCCTTGCTTTGTAAACATAGCATAGAGCCTTAAATTGGATGCATTATTCTACCCTCAGCCAGTGAAGCTGTCCGAGGAGAGATGTAGCTGATGCGTGTTTTGGCAGTCTGGAAATCAGCCTGACTGCCGCGTTCTACAACACATGCATACGTCTCATGGAGGCTTTATCAACTCCCAGGTAGAGGATGTTATCATAATCTAGTCGGGACAAGATAAGTGCCTGGATGACAGTTCTTTGGGCAGGTAGAGGGAGAATCCAAATACATTTTCGTAACCATTTTAGGGTCACAAAACAGGTTGTAGATACCATTGCCACCTGAGGCTTCCTTGAGAGGTTAATATCCATTAAAAAGCTAAGATTCTTGAGTTTGAGGGCAGGGACAGGAATATCACCCAAAGCATCTGGCCAGTGCTGCGGTCCCCAGAGGGAGAGCTGGTGCTGACTTGCTGGCAGTGCACCCCTCTATGATTGTTACAATTCTCTGGGAGTCATTCGATTAATGGGCCATGAGAGGCCCCCTACATGGTCTGGAATGGACTTTACCTGATATCTTCAAGCAGATATTCAGGCACCCCAGACCTAGTTTCTACTTTATGCTGAAGATGGGTAGGAACCCAGACAAAGGTGTCCAGAAATACAAGCACCGGCTGCACCAACATTGGTGGCAAACACTGGTTTATTTGTGATTAATACAAGAGCATCTATCATAATGCTATGGAAGAACTTGCTGGCTCCCTTCCTGCTTCATTTCTAGCTATTGAGCATTATGTTATGTTATGTTAAACAAATTTATTGAGCGCATGAATACCAGAGGTGTCTTGGCACTAGCAGTCCTGAGCAAAACAACCTAGCCCTAGTTAGTAAATAACCAGGTTTTAAGATACTTCCTGAAGGCCGTTAGCATAGGCAGGGCCCTTATGCGGTTTGGTAAGCTATTCCAGTTTGATGGATCCTGATATGAAACTTCTACCACCGCAGTTCATCTTTCAGATTCTGGGAAGTAGGCTGATCAACGGTGTTCAAAGGATGTCCATATGGGAAGGTATATGGAACATTTATGTTTTGGGAGGTAGAATTTCAGCAGGATTTACAGGGGCAACTTAGAAAGATTGGAAGTTGCCTGTTAAGTCTGTTTTTTCACTGCACAAAATCTGGAGGAATACAAACATGGAATAGTGTTAAGGTAATGCATGATCATAAGGAACGTTACTTCAGAGTAAAGAGGGATGTTTGACTTATTCCATGTACGGCTGGATTAACAAACCTGGAGGGAAGAGATGTATGATATTTCCCATCTTTGTCTGAATGTTATGAAAATACATCTTCATGTTTACTTTGGTCAAGCATGTGATACTGTACATTTGATATCATTACTGTAGACTTGTTTTTAAAAAAATGCATTTGATGCATAGTATGGCAACTCATATCAATTATTATATAGAGAGTTATAGGTGGATAACTCAATAACTGAGTTGGTTCCCTCAAAGAGTTCCAATAATATCAAACAGAAAAGAGTCCCCAAGTTGGAAGACTCCACGTTATTGACAGCTGCACACCTACAATGTTATGTTGTGTAATCAGTTGTGCAGACATAGAAGAATATAGGAAAGATGTGCAAAATATGGCTTCAGCTCTCAAGATATCATTCGCCCAGCTGTACCTTTAAAGAATTTATGTAATAGAAATATGGTGTCCTGTCGTATACCCCTACTTGCCCTTGATTATCCCTCCTTTACTAAAAAAACACAGAAAGTAGTACCAGGGGTCCTGTCACCAGGGCCTTCACCACTCTTGGTAGAATCTTTTTGCTTAAATATTTACTTAAAATAGCTGGCACCCTGCCACCCTCCTCCACTGCTCTCTGGTGTGGCCTTCACCCTGTCAAAATGTTACAAAAGGTTGTCTATCAGATTATTTTAGCCAGAGATGTCATCTAACGTAAATATTGTGTCCTAAATACCATTTACAAAAATATTGTCCCATTAGCCATATATATTTTCTACTATTATCTTCAATGGGGCAATGTATTTGTAAACAATATTAATGACAAATTGTAGTCTGACTACAATATTCTGGTACTACACCATTACATATTAAGTACCTAACATCCTGGCACCCTCCCCCACCATTCTGCATTTAAACTCCTCCCACTGAAAAATTTGCAAATACATTGCATCCTGCCATCCTCCTTCACCTCCCTCGGAGCTTTCTCTTCCCCCTCCCAAGACAAAGCCAGGCTCTCCACTCTTCAATGCAAAATCAGAGAGACCAGTTCCAGCATGGACTGCAATCCCGCATGAGCTGTGGGTCTGCGCGGACTAACATGGAAGACCGGTTCAAGGCGCTGGAGCCAAGGCAGGTGGAAGTAGTCAGGCAGGACCGAATTATCATCCACCATGCCACACCTTGGCTCAGGTGTCTGGAAACCAGGGGAGGTGAGGTAGACCGGAGAAATGAGTGCTTCCCCAGTGACATGGCAAAAATTATTTTAAAGCTTTTGTTTTTTACTATTGCGATGTAAGAGCATTGAATAACTAAATTCAGATCCATTATTATTATTTGACATTTATAAACCTCACTATTCACTCTGTAGGTGTGTCTTGGCAATAATGAGCAAATCTAAATGAAAATGAGTCAGGGGGGGATTGACAACATCCAGAAGAAAACAAAAAATTACTTAACAAATAGCTACGTTTTTAGCTTTTTTACAGAGTCAATTAAAGAAGACTCCTTCTGGTGCGTGGTTCAGAGCTGGTTCCACAGTTCTGCTGCTGCGGCCCGAAAAGATCTTCCATCCAACATTTTGAATTTGAACTTAGACATAGATAACAACGGATGGCATTGTGACCGAAGAGCCCTTGGTGGAATATAGTTTGAGAACTTCTTGGCTAAGAATGGAGGTCTAGTATAATTATGGGTCTTGAACATCATTCAGGTCACTTCAAGTCTCAATCATTTTTTTAGAGATTTTAATATCAACAACATAAATGAGTGTCTTTCAAGCAGTAATATCCACGTTCATTCACATCCTGCCCACCCATATATACTGTACAACTCACTCATCCCTGCGATGGTCATCAAACTACATGGGATGTGTCAGACATCTCCATAAGAAAAAGATAAAACACAATCAACCCCTTAACTCACCCCACCCTCCCTCTACCAGTCAAATCGTGTATAACTTCTGAAAACTACAGAACTAAACCATATCCCCCACCCCAACCCTTCCAATATCTAGAGCCCCTGGGTTAATCGAACAACCCCGGGAGAAGACATTGCAGAGCACCATAGGATCTGGGGCATGTCAGATCTCTACAGTCCTTTTCAGTTGAATGTGTTTGACAATAGATGGTCAATTAAGTTGTTTGAGGAAGAAAGGAAGCACTTCCTTTTTGCCCAGATTGAAAATCAATCACACAGTGGCATGTTGGACCTTCTGCAGAATTGCAATCATAGGGAACCCTGGGTAAATCGAATTGCAAACATTTTGTACAATTTAAAAAGTGGAGAATTCACAGAGAACCTTAAATAGACATGGGTGTGTTCAATCCAATGGTGACACCAGAAAGAGGTAGGCTCTACTCATCTTGTAAAATACTGTAACCCTCTACCTTAAACTATCATACTCTAAAACCATTGAAAATCCATTGTGCAAGATGGCTATACATAGAAAGATTAAAAATAAAGAAGAATTAAATACATTCATAAATGAAATAGAAACTAAACATCAAGGTACAAGGGAGATTAGCATTTATAAACTCAGCATTCATGTTGTATAAATAAATACACCCGATAAGGAATTATGCAAGGATCTAACATTTTAAGTATATCTTCATTAGAGGTATGAAATGTAATTGATGGAGATTAGATTGAGATCCATTATTATTATTTGACATTTATAGAGCTCAGTATTCACTCTGTAGGAGTGTCTTGGCGTTAATGAGCAGACGCCTGGCTAGATTTTATATTTTCCCTTTGTCACCGTCATCTATGTGAGCCTTCAAATCCCCCTTTTCACTCTGATGCCCTACAATGTTTTGGAGCTAATATTTTTCTCTACACACAGACCAGTTAATCATTGAGAACTATTCATTTTGTAACACAAACACACTGACCTTTCCAAGCTCAAGACTGTTTGAGTGGTGCCGAACCCACCATCCGCTGGCAATCCAAATGTCCCTATTTTATTTTATTTTGAAATTTTCTAAAGCGTTAACAATCATCCCCAAAGGGATATCAGGGAGCTAAGAGCTACCAATTACTGCATCAGCAGGACAGAGCTAGGGAAAGATGCGAAGAGCGTTAGTCCGAAAAAAGCCACATTTTCAATTTTTTCCTGAACACCAGATAGTCCTCGGTGCAACGGGTATCCAGAGGGAGAGAATTCCAGTGGGTGGCAGCCAAAAAGTAAAAGAGCGGCACCTGCACTGGCCTTTTTAATCCTATTTACTTTGGCTAGGGCCAAGTCGGATGATCTTAGATTTCTTGAGGGAAGATAACCTTTGACCCTCTGCCTAAGCAGCAGAGGGCGGGATTCATGCGGCTGATCAGCTCTTTGGGTGACAGACGAACTTAATGAAGAAAAAAAACGAGATCCTCTTGTTTGGCGGGGCTGAATAAATTTGGCACCATTTTTGGTGGCCCTTCACGCTGGGCACCGCTCTGGTACCTAAAAAATGTGTCACACAGCAGCGGTTCCGGGGACCTGCGAAGTGCGACTCTATGTCCTTGTGTGAAGATGCGTCATACAGCGGTGGATCTGATGGGCTGATTTGGCAATGCAAAGTCCTTGCCTCAGGGAGGACCGCACAACGGAGGCGATGTGTCTGTTCCAAGGGCAATACGTCAAGCCGCAGAGGTGATGCACCAGTTCTGAGAGAGATGTGCTGAGGTGGAGATACATCAGTTCTACTGAATTCACAGATGGGCTGGCAGAGCATTTTCAGGCCCACTTTCAAGGGTCCAGGACTGGGGTGGCACCACTTGGGAGGGCAGGACTCACATATGACTGAGTCAACATGCTGGGTTCAAGGTTGTTGCAAGCCTGTTCTGTCTCTGAAGCTTCTGATAAGGAGGACATCCAACTAGACCTTAGAGTCACTATGCGGTCCTGGGTTTAGAGATGCAGGTCCAGTCCTTCTCACTCAGACAAGACAGCAGCAGGGCAGCAGGTCAGAACAGCATGGCAGCAGTACAGCAGAGATGCAGTCCTTTCAGCAGCACAGCAGTCTTCCTTCATGGCAGAGCCCACAGGTCCAGAAGTGCACTGAAGAGTTGGGTCTAAGGGTCCAATTTGTATACCTGGTGCCCAGTTTGAAGTAGAGGAAGTTTCTAGAGGTTTTCCCCCCATTGAGGTGTCAGGCACCTCTTTCCTCTCTGAACTGGCCCCAGCTTGTCTGGAGTCACAAAAGAGTAGTGACAAACCCTTTGTGAGAGTGCTCAGGCAGAGCCTGTGTGATGTGTAAGTGTGGTAGGTGACAGCTCCTCTCCCTTTTAACTCAGAGTGGCCTATCCTGTCAACACCTAGTTTCCATTTGTCTCACTATCTGGGAGCAATACACAGAGACCAACTGTCGGCTATGCCTAGTCATGTGACCCAGGATCAGGCTGCAGGCGCCAAATGGTTAGGACAAGAAAATGGCAACTTTCTAAAAGTGGCATTTTCAGAATTGTGACAAAAAATCTGACTTTACCATTAAAGTGGGCTTTTAATTACAATCCTGTAGACTCCAAACTTGACTGGTGCTCCTGCTCTCAGTTGCAAGTTACAGCTTATTAAAGGTAATAAGGTAACTCCAATGGTATCCTATAGGAGAGTCAGGACTTGCAGTAGTGAAAAACTAATTTAAGAGTTTTTCACTACCAGGACATGTAAAACTTAGAGGTACATGTCCTACATTTTAAATATGCTGCCCCCTTACCCCTGGACTATTCAGGGCCTACCCTAAGGGTGACTTATATGTAGTAAAGGAAGGTGTGGGCCTGGCAAGAGTTTTATTTTGCCAGGGCAGCATGACAGTTTAAAACTGCACACACAAGGTGCAATGGCAGGCCTGAGACAGGTTTAAAGTGCTACTTAAGTGGGTGGCACAATGAGTGCTGCAGGCCCACTAGTTTTCTTTAATTCACAGGCCCTGGGTACAAGTAGTACCACTTTACTAGGGGTTTACAAGAAAATTAAATATGCCAATTGGGTGTAAGTCAGTTCTGCTATATTTAAAGTAGAGAGCACCCTCACATTAGCACTGGTTAGCAGTGTACAGAGTCATAAAGCCGGCAAAAACAAACTCAGAAAAACAGAAGGGTTGAAGACTAAAGGTTAGGTGAGAACTACGCCAACAATGGCAGGTCTAACAGGTCCATAATTGTATCTTGTTTTCCATATGTTTTCTCTGCACATCAACTGTATGCAGAGGCATAATGACTTACTATGACGTCTACCATAAGCCCAAAATGCCCCAGTATGTGGCCACCATTTTAGAATATTTTTGCTGCTGGTAGGCTCGTAAGTGCAAGATGAAGCCCTGAAGCTTTTGCAGAACACTGAAGAAAAGAGGAAAAATTCCTCTAACAAAATTTGCAGCCTTGAAGATCGACATTAAAACTGACAGGCAATGTCGATGAATCAGGTTTTTTTCTGTGTTCTTCAACCAGATTGGAGAATTACTGTTTGAGGGCTTGTTACATTTGAGACTGTTTGGCACTATTTAGAGAATAGGCATGGAAAATACACCACTCAAATGTTTCTCTAATTGTCATTGGGAATTAGCCTAAAACGATGAGTATCCTTTGTGCTCTATTTACCAGAATCATGATTACTGGGCAAATTACTTGGCTTGTGTATGTTTTATGCCAAAAACACTTAAAATAAGGGGAAAAAAGGTTTTGGTAGTAATGGAAATATTGAAAGAAACACAAGTTTCAAAACATATAAGACATGAGCCATCAATGTCCAAAATGGCGTTTTCTGGAGATGTACTAGAAACAGCAAAAGCAGCCCGTGGGAACAAGGTCTTGACTCTAGGGATGAAAAGATCGTCACACAGAATGTGAAAGCCATCAACCTGCTCTAGAAAAAGTAATTAAAAATACCCTGCAGCTCTCTAAGAATAGTCAGTAAAGTTCAAGCAAGACCCTTACATTGTCATACACAAAGATACGCCAATGCACATTTCATATCAAAAGTAGTATCACAATTTCATGTTAGCCAAGTAATTCAATTACCAATCTGTTGTCAAAATCCTTCAAATTCAGCAGTAAGAGTTTTACATATATTAGATGTAAGAAGAGCAGTCATTTATTATTTACAAGAAACATTGGATACACACAAAACAAAACAGTTCTTTGTGGCTCAGTTCTTGTGGCATTTGCTATAAATGTGTTGGGTACTCTAGTAAGAAAGGATACTAGAACAAGATGGATTGGGTTTAGATAACAATGTACTGTTTGTTCAATTATAACACAGTTGGATGGTTTATACAAGCCATCTTTCTATATTTTTGCAGTTTGATACTTTTATAGATTCACATATGACTCTCTCACTTGCCAGGGGAAGAAGCTAGTCTATAACAAGAAAGAGAATCTAAAATAGTGGTCAGGCACTGGGGCATTGTAGTTACAAGTATGCCACTAGTAGAAGCCATCTTGCGGCAGAATGAAACAGATATGATCATTCAGGTGAACCTGATGCATGGAAATAACAAGTGTATCAGTGTCCAAGATGGGGTGGAAAGACCAATGGTGACTGTGTGGTTGTTGGTGATGGCTGGGTCAATTATGCCTTTCTTGAACGGGTTGTTTGAAGGTGATTGAAAAGTTTCCTCCGTTATAATATTGGTTTAAGAGATAAGGCATGGGTCTGTCAAAGATGTCTGCACACTCTTTAAGGATTTTGGGGTGTAAAAATTGCTAGGTGAGGACTTTGTTATATTTATCTGCATATTTATGTGACAATAAAAAATAGTGCTCAACATTGGTTCGCGGACCACAAAGCCATCTCCGTCCTGATCACCTTTTCTAATTCTCAGTGTCAAGTATCACCAGCAACAACCACATGCTGGTCCAGATCCCTAAAGAAATTGCTCTCACCACATCTCCAAACTGTCTTTTCAAAAAAAAAGCTCAGCACTGCCACAGAGAACTTCATTGAAAGGTAAAATACACTCCCACACCTCTGTCATTTTTCAAACCACAGACTTGGTTACCCTTTCTATAAAGTACTTGGCAGTAGAAAAAAAGGAACAGCTGCTTCAATGACTTTTTTAGATTGCTCAGAAACCACAAAGTGTGGTATAAACCTCGGAGCCTAATTTTACACCTGGTGGGCCCAACAGTGTAATCCATGTTTTGTTTTGCCACAAAGTCAATCGATTAGGAGTTAATATTACTCCTTCATTTATATACACCACCACCAAAGTTAGCTGAGAGGTGGAGATTGGCCAGAAAGCATGGAAGTAACAAAGTATTGGGGCACCATCTAGGTGCTGGTCTGGGCAACATCCCTCCTGTCAGGCTCTGTTCAGGGCAGACAGGGCCTGGTTGAGGTGGTTTGCCACTGGTGTACTGGGATTCCTTCTACTATGGCTTTGCAAACTGGGCCAAGTACAATCCTTTCCACACTTGACTGTCGGCATCGCAAGGGCGAGCTTCTCAGGTGGGTAGTGTGGGAGGCAAGAGATCAGAACTCAGCAATCAAATAGCAGACACATTAATATACTGTCCAGCACATAGCATATCTTTTTGGTATATTAAAGTTCTTTTAATCTCACAGCAAAACTAAATACTAACTACACAATTCAATCAATCCACTATACAGGATTGTCGTAAATTGTGCAAATCAAGAGTTACTAATCCAACCTTTCTTCCCGATTAACTGTCTTCCTTCCTCTAAGGTCACAGATCCTGCTATTACTATTCTATATACTAGTGAATAGGCAGGGATTAAGCTCAGGTGCTGATTGATCAAAGTTCTATTAGATCTGTTAGGCTACTCATTTCAAAGTCCTTGAGATGGTTTTTAAGTTCTCACAGTCTCAGCAATTGTAGCGGGTTTACCCGCCCACTTCTTTGTCTCTCTCAGCCCAGGTGCAGTTAGGCCCTGCAGTTACCTGTATTTTGTTGGCAGCTGTATAGATTATGCAGAAGGAGTGTGGGAGCAATCCTGCCCATACAAAGTCTTGTTCAACACTGCTGTGGTTGTGCATAGGATGATAGCTGTAGACTTGGCTCAAGCACGCTCCAGAGGTGGCACCAGTTATCAGCAATGGTGAAGATGGTGAAGAAGATCTTGGGACTGGAACAAAGTGGGGTGGTTTGAATCCCACATTTATACACATTTATAGACAGGTGAGAGTGGATCTCCTGTCTCAAACCTTTTAGGGGTGGTATCATACTCAGGCTACTTTCCAGGCACAACCTTTGTTTAAAGTGATGCTTCTAGCAGCTGGTAGCACTGGGGCTGACTTCAAGCAGGAACACCCACAACATAGGCACAATGAGGCATGATTTTTGGCACCTTTCTGTCATTAGCATTCCTTAAGCAGTAATTATGAGCAGACAGAAGTGCAGGCCTGGCCTAGAAATGTCCTCACCTTCAACTAAAGGAACTGCAGTTCCACCCTTAGCCACTACCATCTACTAAATGGCATTGCTCAGGATGAACTAATCAGCAGCTCTTTGCAAACCAATCTTAATAGAATTTCAAAAGGTAGACCTGTTTTCATTCTCCTCATTTCAGTGTATGGGGCTCGTCCCTCTAGCCACAGAAATTCAAGCAATACACTACCACTATTTGGGGAAGCTATGCTCACCCTCCATCTTGTGCCATGGAAATCCAGGGTCGCCCAAAATGAATCTCACTTGCTTCAGTACTCACACACACACACACACATCACACACCCACACACATACACACACACAGAGTACTCCTACCATGCATGTAACACAGACTCATGGTACCCGTTCACACACTCAACATACACTCAGGAGGCCAGTGCATGGGGTTGTGTCCCACATAAGAGCACAACTTTGAACAAGAGAAGTCAGTAGGCCACAGGTAAAAAGGTCTAGTCACATTATACATTATCAAAACACGGTACATGTACGCTGTCACCACTACTTTACATGATGAGCCCAGAACAGAGTCAGTAGTTGACTCTTCACCATGAGTGCTTGGTGCACCCCTTCCAGGTCACAGGAAGTCTTGGACCTCACATTGTCAGGTACAGACCTGGGCCTCTGTGTACATGCTAAGTGTGATGCTAGGGCCAAATAAAAAAATCAGGATACCAGATTGACAAGCAGTTGGGCTCTCAGGGCAGGGAAACACTCCTGTAAACCACGCATGGGACTGTCCTGTCCCAACACCTCTTCTCACCTTGTTCCTGGGCATAGGAATCAGTGAGTTAATGATCTCTTTCCGTGTTCGGGTATACAAACTCAGTTGGGGATGGAAACCCCAGAGTTGCTCGGACATGTGCAGGCGAGAGGTAGGGAAGTAATCACAAGTCCTGAAGTAGCATCTGTCCTTCTGCTACCTATCTGACCCTGGTAATCACCTCGAAAACCAGCAGTAGTTCACTGCAGTGAAGATACATCAATGTGATTTTAGTATGTGTGTCATTGTGTTCCTAATAAACCCATCAGAAAATAGTCACAAATAGTCACTGTGAGTCACAGCCTCATAGAGCACTCCTTCAGTTTAGAGCACTATAAGACTATTGGTTTATCTATGCATGAATATGCAACATTAATGTTTTTGTGGTGCAGTTCAAAGTGTCTTTCTATCCAGAAATGCCTGGCTTAGGGAAACAATAAGGCATTCTTGAACACCAGGGATTCCCATAACTCCAACAGGTAAGATTTGATTCCCTTCTCTGTGGACTACCCTGCCTTCTTCAGTTTTCACCACCATTGGTGTTACTCCACCCAGCTTGTGCTACTTTCTTACACGGTCTGGCTTGAGATGGCATCTTTCTGCAGGACTTATTGTTAGTTATTCTTTAAAATATCATTAGGGTGGACTTTGACTCCATCCAGAGGAGTACCTTTCTCTCATCTCATCCTATTAACTGGTTAATGTATCATTGTGCTTTCTGTGGAACGCTTGCATTGCAATTGACATGGGATTATTTTACACCTCAAAAGTACACTGAATCATCACACATTACATTATGTATCTCATAGATGCATTATAATCAGAAATCAGTTTTTTATTTTATTTAGTGTTTTCACTGTAGCAGACTTTTCTTTGATATTTTACTCAGGACTTAAAATGCAAGCCAGGCCGATTGACTTTGTCACTGCTTGTTTTTCTGATATGAAACACGAAGGTTTACAGTTTGGCACAGAGATAATTTTGCACACATAAACCACAGAGTGTAGGTACAAAGCCTGCTTTTTCCTATAATGCTGTCTGCTACTCTGCACATCTGAGCTGTCCTTTGTTTTCTTGCAGTCTTGTGTGGTAAACACCCCAATATAAAGAAATGTGTTCCCCTCTTCAAAGTGTGTTTAGGTGAACCCTAACCCCAAGGACATTGCTGTAAGATGACTCCATGTGCTGAGCGACTCCCCAGAGACTTAAAAGTTGCAAATGTGACTTGTGGCGAGGCAACTCAGCAATTAAGTCATATTGCGATAATGAATGTCATTGTGTTGGGAAAAATGGCACCTATTGGTCAGTTGTGTATAGAGGCAAATCGTTTGTAGTTTGTGCTCTTTGAGTCCTTGTAATGGATATCCCACGTAGTCGATGCACCAAGTAACAATATTTCCTCATCTTTTTAGGATCATCAAAATGAATATGTATGAGACTGGTTTACATATGAGAGATTACTTACATATTTGTCAGTCATTCTGGAAACTGCATTTTACTATTGTGAGGTGACATGCCCAGCCACATTCTTATTATTATGTTTTATATTATTGTATTTTCTTTCACTTCCTCTGTCACCTTGAGTCTTGTTGTTACCGTTATATATTTTTTATATAGTGCAGTCACAAATTTGGAATTACTGGTGGTGACTTTCCAATGTTTCTGGATATCCATCGTAGACTAGAGTCTGCAAAAATGTGTAGAGGTGTACTGTCATGAAAGTCAATTAATGTACCTTTATTAGGTGAATGTGTCAGACTTAGGCCCTGATAATGTGTCAGACAAATGGAATTAGCGTATGGAATTCCATTCCACCTGATCAGTACTGACTCAGTGTTCCTGCACCCGATTTTCCTGAGTGCAGTCAAACCGGCCCCGGCTTTACACACATGGGGCTTTGACTGCAACATCTCAGGGTAGGTGGTGAATGTGTGCACTAAACTTCTCGGAATAGGCTATAACATGCAGAATTCCACATGGTACTTCTATGTCTGAACAGTTATTCCCTATTTTGAGAGATTGATTCATACTATGCGAAATTCCTTATGGAGATGCTTGCCAGTAAATATAATTCCGACAGCTTAGACTCTGCATGGAATTCTACCTAACTCATAATCAGGACCTAAGTTAGTTGTGGGCCTGAAGCGTAAGATCAAAGGTCTGAGCCAGGTTGTTAGTGTATCTTCTTATTTAGCCCCAGTCCACATTGCCCAGCAGATATGTGAGTGTGTCAGGTAGATCGTGGAGGCTTCCGCTGGTAGCTGCCCTAGTCGCCAATTAGTGAGATATTTTGGGTAGCATTGGGTGTGTGATCAGAGTTCTTTCATTTTGTGTTCTGGAAATTTGTGCAGCCCATGTTAGTGCTTAGTCTCTAGTGCGGATGGTGGTATTCAACTGTGTCTGTATTGGATAGCTCACTTGCCTCGAACACAGGCGAGATAGACACTTTCACGCTCATTTGTCTAGGACACAGGCGAGATAGACATTGTCTTAAATAACTAGGTCCCCCCCTCTCTTTTTAGGTCTCGCCCTGAAAGCCAGCGCTTCAGCGCTGGCTCTGGGCGAGACATTTTGTAGTGTGGGCTTGCAGAAATGCGACCACAACTTTTGGCTGGCCTAGAGCATGCGAGAACGCGCACAGTAACGCGCATTCCTCGCATGCTCCAGGCCATCTGCCTTTGATGTCACTTGCTCCTCCCCCACCACAGAGCGCTTCTCGGGCGTGCGGCCGTGTCACTTTCACGGCCGCGCGTCACTTGCTCTCCCGCTCCTCCCCCCTCCCCCCTCCCCCACCACCGAGCGCGTCTCGCACGGCCGCGTGGCCAATGCTTGTTTCATTAATCCTAGCTTTAAGCATGCTGGGACTTGCAGTTTTATGTCCCAACAGCTGCTTGATTGCCTATTTAACCCATCGGGCATTTCCCCCGGGGGCTGGAGTCATTCGAGGCAGTTTTTGGAAGGCTGCTGCTGGGCGTTCAATATCACTCATGCAAGAGATCAACTGTCCTCCGAGTCCCCAGTCACGCCCCTCCCTCCCCACTGCCCTGCCTCAGGAGGCTCCCACTTTCCTGCACGCATGGTAGGGTCGGGTAGCGCCTGCTCTGTTCGCCTCTTTTATCCACTGTAGTCCATGGTGACATCGCCCTTGGGGGCGGCGAGAGTGAGCAAAAAAAACAAGAGCGGCGGATGCACATAAAAAACATTTATTTTGAAAACAATAAAAGTAAATCAACCAGAAAGCTCCGGTGAGATGGACGCCGTTATCATTTTCTCCAAGCGTCATATTCAAAGAGATGCAAATTTCTCGGAGCCGAAGCCCCAGCTGACTTCTAGCGCTGCGCGAATGTCAAAGGGGGACTTAAAGGTTGAAGAGTCTCTGCTTCCCTCCATCCTCGCAAATTTAAAAAGAAAAACAACGAAATTAAAGCGTTGCTTTACTTGCGTGCCTTGAGAAGGTGTATCTCCTCTTTATTTATCGGCATGCAATTTAAACCTTGCATTCGGATCGTGGAAAGAAACAGAAGAGGAACAAAAGTTCAAACGTAGCAACAAAACAGCACGCAGAGAACACCCATCAAAAACCAACGTGCAAATTAATTATTCTGGTGGATTTTTTTTTTGCTTTCACTATTAGGGACCAGTCATACGTTTATAAACACGTGACGGAGATCATTAAAACTATTTTTATACACAAGCTTTTTCATATAGTTGCAAACATTCCTTTTGTGTATTTTAAGGAAGTGTGGCCGTTGGTGCAACTATTATTTGTACCGAAACAATGATTTCATATTTAACCATTATGCAAAAGATAAACTACCCTGTTCGCCTATGTTTTATTTTTGTGTAACTGTATTTGTTTTACGTTTGGCTACACTTCTCAATGCCAATAAAGTAATTTTTATCGAATTGCATTGAAGAAGTTCACAACTCCATTCATTCTGTCAAACAAGGTTCACCTCGAACTGAACATTAATATACATACATACATATATATATGTATATATATGGCAGGCATTATGCCTGTGTATATTCATGGATTAATTGGAAATAAACTGCACTGTTTTTCCACGACATCGAGTCTGAAGTAGCTTTCTTCAGAGTTTGGTTGAGGTCCGTGCCTGCTGGTTCTGCCGGGGATAGGCAGACAGGATTCTGGTGTGTGAATGTATATATATATATATAAACAAAAAAATCAGCCGATTTACTTTATATCGCACTCTGCTACCAAAAATAAATAAGTAAAAAACAATGCCATTTACAACGCCAATAGCTCTAGCTTCCACAAATGCGAGACCTATTGCATTGCAAATGCTTGTTGTTTATTGTATTGGATAGGCCTGTAGCCATCCCTGCTAGATATTTTAGCCCAGTTCCGTCTACCATGTAAGAATTGTTGATGGCGATGAAAACAGACTACTAACAGGCTTAGGCGAAAAAGGTGTTTGACTACTCAGTTAAGACTAACATTCAAGATGGCAGATAGACATTGTGTCCTTCTTTCAACGGGCGGAAAGGGGGATGTGAGGTAGCACAGGTACAGGTATCTACCCCGTAGTCCATTGTTGTCGCTGTAGCAGGCTTGGAATTGCCACCTTCGTGGCTAATTTCTACCAAAGTGTGTCATGTTCTTACACGTCTACAATGATCTCTTAGCAGTAACTCTGATTTAGATGCTGCGGAATGTTCCAGCAAAGGGACTTCAGCATTTTACCGTCGCACCCTGTACTTTTGCTCAGTTCCGGATTACCAAATAGGCAAAGTAGGCACTGGCCTATGGACCCCACTCCTTTTAGGGGCCCTGCGACAACGGATCAAAATAATATTGATTTGATCACAAAAGAAAATTTCAATCAAGCTTTCTTAAATATTGTTTCCAAAAGATAGAAAAAAATGAGTCACCGCAAAGAAACGAAAACTTTACATTAAAGACTCTATAGGGAAAATACTATATTAATGTCATGTACCCATTAACAACTTGAAGTAAATAAACCAGAGACATCAGAGTCACATAAGAGTTTGTCTCTTAAAAGCTCATCTTCTGGCAGTTTGTAAAAAAAAAATCGGGTACATTGGGTATTAGGAGATAATTTGCGAGGGGGCCCCCGAAATTTCGACTGCCTAGGGGTCTCCACAGGGTTTAATCCGGCCCTGCTTTTGCTTCTGTCTCAGGCGCGAGTGGACCAAGGCCATGCTTTTGCTTAAAATCGGTATTTTTTCTTCCTTGAGTCATGCCCTTTGCCAACATCCACATTTTCCGTCCCATAAAATACAGTTGCTAATCTCCGCATTCCATAACAGGGGCGTGCTATCACAGGACGTTTCATGTTGCGCACAGAATCCTGGGAGCTTGAAACTGATTGCGATTACAAGTCACAGCTGAGGAACTTTCCCCGAGCGGGCCTTTGTTTTCGTTCATACTTATCCTGAGAAAGGGGAAAGCTTTGAATTCTTAACATGATTTTGAGAGATCAAAACTGTCGTTTTCAGCAAGAAATATACCTTTACCGAGGTTGTTCTCAGCTCTGCCGCGCCAGGGCCGTAGGTACGAGGGTCTGGGTGACTGGCAGGGCCGGGCCAGCCCTCGTTAATGTTTTCCCTCATAAAAGCCCAGCAGGGCCCAGGTGGTTAACAGACAATGCTTTATCAAAGGAACTGCTTAGCTTCTATTCAAACATTTCTATTCTGGATATAAGTGCGGCCTGCAAGATGAACTGCAGTACCTGCTCTGAAGTGTAAAAAGAACACTTTCTGTTTTTTGTACAGTATTTACTTCTCCAAAACAAGAAGGAAAGATCGTGGTGCTACTTTACAACAAAATTAATATTTATGATAACTTTGCTTTGTACTGTATCGCACAAACACACACACATAGGGGCAGATTTACAAGCCCCTTGCGCCACTTTTGCGTCACTTTTAACATGGGAAAAGTGACGCAAAAGTGGCGCAAGGGGCTTGTAAATCTGCCCCTCAGTTCTAAAAAAGATCAGTAAAATAGGATGCGCCAGATCAGGTGAAACGAGTGGGATGAATGATTCTGCTTAATATCCTAAATGAAGTAGGAACTGCATTAATGTGATGATCAGCTATTATTCTTTAAACAAAATGGAATACCAGCCGTTCTTCACCCCACCCACCGTAGTAGCGACACAGTAATGTGGAAAAGCCCTAAAGCTGTGGAGGTGGGCCTTCACAGCACGGAAGCTCACATGGGCCCAAAGCGTGCACAGCTATACCTGGTGCAGGGTGCAGCTTGCTGGTCTGTTAGGCTGTCTTTTTGTTCACTAGTCCTGCAGCCATTGCTTCAAGGAAGGGATTGGGTGTGAGCAGCTGGTCTACCTAGCGATTCCTTGATCTGCCCAATGGTGGGGACTCTGGAGACGGTCCTGTAGGTGAGAGGTCATTACTTCTTTTGGCCTGGAACGCTGAGATGTGCTGAAGCACAGGGGTGAGTTGAGACCACCACAGCGGCTGGCATGGTACGACAAGCCAGATGGTGAAAGTAATGAAACCAAGCTTAAGTCTTGCGTCTTACACGTTTTGAGCTTTAGCACAGTACAAATGTTGGTGACGTGGTAGTAAACCTGGATTAAAATGGTCTCAAATTACACAACTGTAAGAAAGTGCCCTCTTTTTGCATGGTTGCCCCCACTTTTTGCTAAACTGCTGATGTACTTTGACTGAGTGTGCTCTGGGTTCCTGCCAAACAGGTACCCAGGGCCTATGTTCTTGCCCTAAACTGCATTAAAAACAAAACTCAAGTGGCCCTCTTTGGCCACAGGTCAGTCCCTTGTAAATAGCACCACAGGTACCAAGGGCACTGTGGCCAGGGAAGGCCTCTAAGGGCTGCAGCACTTATTGTGCCACCCAGGGCTTTAAGTGGGATGAAAAAACTGGGGGGTCTCTCAAAGGGGCGTGGCCGATGTAATTTAGGGCGTGGCTTAAAAACACCTAAGCTAAAAATCTGTGCTTAGCATAGTGTGCCGCCCGACTTGTATTTTGCTGTTTCTGTCATTGCATCCAGATATAAGATTCAATAAGTAATTTCATACATACAACAAGTCAGGATGATTGGCTTTGTCAAAGGTTGTAAGTTGAATAAGATAACTAAGCAGCAATTATGGCTTGTTAAATATAATATTGAAAAACTTCCACTTAAAGCCCTAGTGACACCACGACGATGTTGCTGCTCCTGAGTTCCAAAAAGAGAAGGGAGATCCAGAGAGAAAAGGACTCTCTTTAAAGGATTTCCCTTCCCATACAACGCTCACCTGGCATGACGTCATGCCGTAACTTCACTACTGAGAAGTGAGCAGTGTGAGCATGGGCACATCGATGTGCCTGCTGTCACTGCAGTCCGGAAAAAAACGGACCGCCTGTGCCAGGGCACAAAACAGAGCCCGATAGAGACCCGTTTCGAGGCCCCCTTTAAAAAACTGCCGGTGCTCAGCATCGGTGAGACCCGGCCCACTTAAAGCCCTGGTGCCACCCTTAGAGGCCCTGTACCTTTACACACACACACTGCCTTTGCAGGCTGCGTGTTTTGGTGCAGAACAAAGTGAAGAGTCGACATGGCACGCCTACAACCCACTACCCTGGCATAGGTCAGCCACCCCTCTAGCTGGGTGCACTATACCAGTGGTGAGGGTACAGGTGCAAGAGCCCTGTACCACTACAGTGTCTAAGCCAATTCTTAGACATTGTAAGTGCAGTAATGCCATTAAGAGTATCAGGTGCTGGGAGTTTGTCATTACGAACTCCACAGCATCATAATGGCTTTACTGAAAACTGGGAAGTTTGGTATCAAACTTCTCAGCACATTAAATCCACACTGATGCCAGTGTGGGATTTAATGAAAAATGCACTCAGAGGGCATCTAAGAGATGCCCCCTGAAAAACTACCTAACACTAGTGTCCAGGCTGAGTGGCTGCTCCCCAGCTGCCACCACCAGACATGTTTCTGGACCCCTGGGTCGAGAGCCTGCTGCTCTCGGAGGTCTGGAACAATGCACATCCTGGGACGAGGTGCCAAGCCTCCTCCCCCAGGATGGGCAGGGTGCACGAAGGGGAAGCTTCAAAGGCTTGCCGCCTTTGTGAGCTACTCCAGGCCTTTGCTGCTTCCAGCAACTGGCCCCCACCGGTTCTGACCCCCACTTTGGGTGGGAGAATCGGCGGGAAAACCAAGGGAGGTGTGCCCACCTTTGCCAACCCCACCCCTCAGGTGGGGAAGGCGAGGTGAAGCACAACTCTCAGTCCCCGCCATCTGCAGATGGGGGGACCCAGCCAACCAGAGTGAGGCATATGCCCCCCTCCCACTGGAGGGTGGCATAATAGGGGGTGTACCCACCCCAAGGAAGGGACCCATTGGTCCCAACCTTTACCCACCTGTAACACCCCTAAATCTAGTATTTAGGAGCAACCCTGAACCTTGCCTCCTCAGACAAGAATCGACCAGAAGAAGAGAAGAGGAAGGACCGAAGAAACCGTGCTGAACTAAGAAGAAGAGGACGCCCACTGACATGAACCCAGCCCTACCGTCCTGTCCCCACCTCGAACCTGCTCCAGTGAAATCCCGGTGTGTCCTGCAGCCAGCAGCCTCAAGAACCCGAAGGACCTGTCCTGCCTTCCAAGCCAAAGACTTTGTCTCCAGTGAGTACCAGATTTGCTCACCCACAGACTCTGGCTCCGGTCAAATCTGCGAGTCTGCACCACTCTGCACCCGACGCCTACGGCCTGAGTTTGAGTGGCCCAACATCACGAGGAGGTCTCCCTGGCGATCCTGACCCGAGATCTGGTGATCTCTGACCTGCCTCGAATCTTCACGCAAAGCCTGCAGCCTCTTTCTGGAGGGCCCGACCGTGACCAGAGCTGGTAAGAAAAACCCGAAGCCTAAAGACACCCCTGCACCCGACGTACCACGACCTTGGGTGGCCCAAACAATGGTGTCCCAGCATCACCAGGCATCCCAACTTACCTCTCCAACCGGTGGTCACCTCCAGAAGATCTTCTTCCCTGAGCCTGCAGTCTTTGTTGCAACCGGAGAATCCCCATTGAAATCAACAGGGCACCCGACGCCAAACCAGCACCCTGCACCCAGCCACTCCTGCGCCGCTGCGGGTGTACTTTGGGTGCTAACTCGGATCCCCCTTTGCCCTGAGCCTAACACCAGGAGCTTTGCTCCCACAAAATTGTGGCCTGCTCGTGAGCAGCCACCAACCAGAGGCCCCCTATCCCCCATTGGATAACATTGGGCCTCATCACTCTGCACCCGGCCGCCCTAGTGCCGCTGTGGGTGCTTTGAGAGTGCATCCTTGACCATGGGGAAACCCTGGTTCTATCCTCAGAATACCAACTCCCACAACCAAGTACTTACCTGTTAACCGATAACCACATTTTCTCCATTGGAATACATTGACTGTTTTTCCTTGAAAATTGTTTCAAGTGTGGAGTTGGTTTTGTATAGAACTTGAAAAACTGCAAATAACTAAAAACTGCTTTACTTACCTTTTCTCTAGGAAATGTCCCAGTGTGATATCTAGGCATATCACACTGAGTAGAAAAAGTAATCCATAAAGTAATCTGAAAAGTAATCAAAAGTAATCTAACAGTAATTTCCACTGTATTGAAAAGATTTACAAACCTGTAACAAAGACATTTCCATTCAGCTTGCTTGTATTGTTCAACCTACCTTGAAAAGTACCATTTACATTTGCCTGTACCAGGCTTGTTTGGTTCTAGAAAATAAATATAACTAAATAATATATTTTTTTATACAAACAAATTGGCCTGAGTTCAGTTCATTTGCTACCTGAGTGTGTACAACAAATGCTTAACACTACCCTCTGATAAAGCCTTACTGCTTGGAAACACTACCACAAATAGAGAGTAAGGTGCTATCTACTTTTACCTCTGCCTAACTTTGAGGTTCTACTGGACTCTGTGCACACTAGACCTCATTTTGGTATAGTATATACACAGCCAGCTTCCTACAACAACTGCTCCCATAAATACTACTTATCATTTATTATATTTAATATTCCCCAAATATTAAAGTAACTTTAATACTGCACTAAGCCCTTTCACCAAGCTCTCCTACCTTCACAATTGTGGGAAGAACTAGAGATACATGTGAATCAAAATGATTCCTTTACGGTGGCCCATATTACCAATATGTCTCTAAGTACCACTTCGTGCAGAATTTTTAGTAGGTAAGGAGTACTCAAGACTCTGACTGTGACTCTCAAGTCTTCCCCACTGCATCTTAGCAGGGTCAAAAGGCAAAACCGAACAAAAATATTTGAAATGTTGGACTATAATAGGTCTCAATGGGGAGCTATTTTTATTGTATATAGCTACTTTCACTATATTAATTATTTCATTTTATCCAATTTTTAAATCAAAGGCAAATATATATATATAAAAAAACATTACTCATTTAACAAATTTGCTAAGAGGGATTCTCTTAAGAGATGTTCATAAAAATGTTCTCCAAGTCCCTTGCCACTTATAAATTCTAAAGATATATCTTATCTTCATACATCAGAACAGCCCGGCTCTCTCCGCAATAGTGATCCAATTATACTCCGTCTCCATCAAGCATATCTCCTCGATCTGGTCGATCAATTCATTTCTCCCAGCTAATACCTTTACATTAAGGGAATCTAGGGCATGGACCCCTTGAAAGAATTTGCCTTGGGATCCTTCTGGTGTGTCCATTAACCTGCAAGAGCCTTGGGATCTCAAGGATACGCCAGAGTTGATTCGGGTGTACCATCTGAATGTGCTAAAATGTACAGGGAAAATCAAGCAAAATTAAAAGGATGGCAAGATGGACCAGCTATTACAAATAGTTGTGGATTCCGCCATACAACGTCCACATCGTTTCATATCCTATTGTCATGGGATGGTGGACACCAAATGCCAGACACTAGATGCCAAAGGGTGCCAAGGGGTGGAAGGCATAATATTCCAGGGCTATTAGCCACCAGACACATATACTCATATACACATGCATAACAGATCTGCACACAGGCATGAACACATGCATACAAGAAGACACACACTTGCACCGAAAGACACCCAGGCTTGTATGCAAGCAAACATGCACACTCCCCTCACTGCATTCCATTAACCACATTTCAGACTGAGTACCACATTTTTCTCCTCCACTGCATCTGTCCTGACAAGTGGGTGGTAAATTAGGGTTCAGGAGATCCCAACTCATACGCAGCAGTATGGTGGACAGAGCCGGACTACATGGCCAATCACCAAATGTTTGCAGTAAACCACATGGTATTTTACCCTGGGTGTCATACCCCCCACTCTCAGTCACCCTTCATACTTGAGCACAGATCTTCTCCTAGTATAAAGATTGACTGGCGGTAATTATGCCCAGTGCTTTGTTAGGGAGATCTGGACTGCAGCACCATTGTCAGCTCTCTAACAGAGCAATGAGTGCTTCCTTCCAGCAAAAAGCCTAAATAGTGCCTCTGTGATGAGCAACTCAGACTACCCCACTAACGCGCATTTACTTTGGCTACCTGTTGCCACCCACAGGGACAAGTTCAGGTCAGTGCCACTTCATGCCGCGTACACGATGTGGTGCCACATAGTTACCATCCTTCTTAGTGAGTCCTCTGGGGTCCCTGGTGAGTTTATGAGCCAAAACCTCAACCGATCAGTCAGCGCTGCCAACGGGTGCTGACCAGGCAAAGTTTGAGAACCTCGTAACCGTCCTGGTATATCCAGTCAAGGCTGCTGCACCCAACTCTGGAAGGGCAGGACAAACTTACCAAAACAGTGTCTAGAAGTTAGTACTCCTTGGCATTGCCTCACTGCTCCTCACCAAGTGCACAACAATTACTGTATTTGTGTAAAGCTCGCTTTTTCTTTCTGGTGTTTTCTTAATGTTATCTTCTTGGTATATCATATCTATTACCCCTTTTTTATTATTACCTTTAAATTTAGGTTTGTGACTACTATATCACCCGCATTAATGAGGGTGAGTTTGTACTATAAAATTAAAGATCATGATTATGAGAGGCGTATGTCTATAGACCATTTTTTTATCAACTTCAACAATTTTGAATCTTAATTTAGCAAAGTTCAGTTTCTTTATTTTGTCTAATATGACACGTTTCACATATATAGATATTCCCAATGTACACTATTTAGGATCTACAAACCTCGAGTAAAAATCTAAACATTCCTAACACCCCTTGTTAAAATATGCATCTCTTTTATTCAGCAAATTCAAATTCAAGATGGATGCCTTGTGAACTTGTACATCTGCTGATAAAAAAGTTCAGAAACTGTGCACTTCGTAAAGATTGTGACATTTTCTAATCTTCCTCACAAAAATATTTCTAGAAAAATATTCTACTAAATAGTAAGTTTTTGATTTTCTTCTGCAAAATATACAATTGTAGACTTCTATGTCTTGCCTTTTAAAGTGTGCAATCTTCAAAAATGTTGCAAAGCTTAGACAGTTTTTGTGGGAACTTAACCAGGATTTTGAGAAAAAATATTCAACTTTAAATACCCCTAGGCTTAAGACCTTAATTGCCTTACTAATGTAACTCGTTGGACCTCATTTCGAGTGCCCCCTTAATTCCGATGGGGTCAAGTGCTCCCCTTCACAACCCAACTGGAATTACATAGCCCATGGTAAATCAATGGACCCGATAACTTACTCCAGAGATTTCACCTGCTCCAAGCAAGTGAAGTCTGCAGGAGGAATACAGAGGTATATGAGGAACTATTGGAGTAAATTCCGGGAGGAAAACTAGGGGAAATGCGCCACATAGTGTGATTGTCTGGAAACAAGTTGGTAAAACAAAAAGCACACATCTATCTAAAATAATTACCATAAATGAAGAAATATGTCCTGGAAGGCATTGTGATCTAAGACGATCAGTTTTGCTCCAAGGCAAGTACTGAGTTGTTCCATCACCTTTAATTAAATATTTAAAAAGGGAAGCTTTGTGGAATGAAGATAAAAAAACAGACATGAGCATCTCTGACGCAGGTTTGATTAATGTCTAAGCAATTTGTCTCTAGTTAGTAGTTAGGTAGTGTGCCGGCTGACAGACAGACAGACAGAGGTAGCCTTTGTCCCACAAATGCTCTGTTGGCCCACATATTGGACTCGTTCATCAAAGAAGTTAAAAAAAAAACTTTCTTTCAGACTAATTTTTGATCTCTTTTCAAGTAGTTCTGGCAACTTTACATTTTGGTTTCTTGCACTTGAGAACACTGTATTATTATAGATATTTTGATTAATTACTTCTTTTTTATTAACTTTTTTTATTGGTTTTACAAAACAACAGAAAGCAAACTTAAGAGCTGAATCTCACCACCCTATATATGTACTTATATATGAAGTTATTACTTCTTTTAATTTAATAACTGTAAAACAGCGAACAGACCTATTTGCAGTCATCTCTTTTGAACAGCAGATAAAACAAGTACACGGAAGTGTTCCCACAATTCTATAACTTTTACATTTCTATAGCTGTAGACATTTCTAGCGTCCCTATTTGGGAGTCTATTTATCCTGCAGCACTTGAAATACCACTTTTTCTCAAATTAATTATTTTCCTCACAGACAGCCGTGTATCCCCAACTGCCCCACAAAGTCTATTTGGGGCTGCAAGACATTCCATCTTCATTTCCAGTGCATCTCCCTAGAGCAGACTTTTGGCAGCTACATGGGCTACTACTAAAATTGTAGAGATATGGCGTGTGAATTGTCATTCACTGCGAGCACAAACATTGTTTTTGCTTACGGCTGCAATCTGAAATGCATCAGGGATCAGAGGCTAACCATGGTGACGTGCCGACTTTCCTCATAATTAAGCCTCAAGGATTTAGGGAATTTATATTTTTGACTTTTCTTCCTGCATTTTTTCCACTCATATTTTTCTCATATTATTAGCATTTCTGTGTTTCATTTTTTTTTTGTTAAACATTAAGTCACAATTAGTATTTTTCCACTTTCACGGTTGTATTTGAGAAAGTAACATAACGTCAAATATAAAAATCTTTCCTATAAAACTATTCAATCCCCCATTGTGTATCATCACTTTTTCGTACAGTTGAGGATTAAAGAAGCCCACAATGCCCTGGTGCATCGATTGGACAAATGTAGCTCCAGCAATCACGCCTCCACGTGGCATTTGTCGTGTTGCTAATCAGCTACCATCTTTGTGAAGTTCAGCTCTATCGTTGGACACAACCGTGAAGAGATTGGTAGGGTTTTCTGTCATAAACTCTAGATCAGGTTTCTCCAACGAGTAGCTCATGAGCTACTGGTAGCTCTCCAGGTACCTGTAAGTAGCTCTCCTCCATGCTGCCCAGATTGCTAAATTAGAAGTTTTTACTTGGTTGAATTTATATATGTATACACAAATTTAGACTGTATAGTTGACACGGAAATGTGTTGATTTTCAGAAATCATGAGCTCATATTTGGAGAAAAATGGCTGAGTTTCCAAAATATATGTAAAGCTGAAATTTGAGTGATAAATTGTGGTATTGTGAAGACTTTTTACAAATGTAATTACCTTGGTCCCACAGGCATTGCGGCAATGGCTGTTGTGTATTACCCATGTAGAGGCATTCCATATTGACAAAGCCTTTTATACATTACTGCTGGCAACACTGCCTGATGCACTGAGGAGATCATTGATGATAATCTTGTGTTTGTTGGCCACTAATGTGATCTTGTCCGATGTGATCGCTCTTACAGCACTAATAATATTAGGAGCTCTTGATGAGTTTCATTGAACATAAGTAGCTCTTATTACAGAAGAGGTTACAGAACCCTGCACTAGATGCTGCTGAAGGTTCAGACTGAAGCTGTAATTATTATGTATTTTTTGTAAATATGTCACCTGGACAGATTTCATGCGATTCCTGTATCTGTAATCAAGTGCAATGCACTGGGATGTGCGGTATATCATCCATGTGCTATGTTTCAAATACGTAGCAGCTCAGCTGCAAGTTTTTGACCAAACAACTATAATCTACCAACCAGAAAGCCCTACCTCACAGTTTAGCCTCCGAAATCAAGACACAAGCAGATGCAGTAATGTGCAAATGACTCCTCTGAGTTTGGTCTTAAAAGTGTCAACACCCAGCAAAAGCAGGAAAGAGGTATCACTCTCATATAGACTACAGTTTGGTTCTATGGTCTGGTAAGGATGATGCCTAGGGTACCACATCAGGAGTGGCTAGATTGCCCCTTTAATCTGAATAAGCCAGGCATGGTGGTAACTACATAATGCCCATTCAAGCAGGGTGCAAAAATCCCTACACAACCATGGTTCTAAAGCACATCATGGCGTCTTTAATCCCCACTAGATCTGGATCAGAGGCCATCTGATAAATTGTTTACCAAACTGAAGTGTAACATGCTATTATTGATCACCCCTGGGGAACTGGCAGAACATACTCTTTGAAAGAGCTGGGACATTATAGCAGAAAATGCAAACTGGCATCATCAAATGTAGAACATCACTAGGAACAGCTGAACTGAGGGCATACCAATGGCTTTAGTTCTTACACACAAAACTTGCCAAGCAACCGCCTCTTTCACGAGTTGATGCAAAATGGCCTCCAAGCTGCAGAAGGAAATGGACACAGGATATTTCAAAGCCTGCCGTGGTGCAAACATTGGTATTTACAACCATCAGGGCTGATGCTACCATCCCAACCAGATATCTGACAAATGAGGGGGGGTGTACTCCTTTATACAATATATTTGCAATCACATTAATATTATTAACAAAAATAAAAACAATGCATAATAATAGAATTAGAACTACTGCTCATGATACTATAACTAATACTAATAATCATAAATATATTAATAATGCCAATCAGATATTGCTGCTACAGACCTCTGCTTTTGCTTCCTTTGGTAAAAGCCCAGCCAACGGAAATGGACCAAAAGGGTAAAATAACTTTACTAGATAAAAGGTACATTGTTACTGTGACACTGTGCCTCTTTCTTATCCTAGAACATCCAGTTACTTTAGTGATCGACTTGTTCTTTCAAATTCATATAAATGCACTCCAATTTAGAAGGTCTCTATGTTTCTAACAAATAATGATGTGCTCTGAGTCAAAGTTCTTCTTTGTATTTCTTTATTTAAAATGACTGTGTTATTGTGAAATTGCATCTTAAAAAATCAATTTACATGGCAGTGTAAATGTCCAGGATAATGGGTTTGTCATAAAAACGAATAATCTGCTAGTTACACTCAGCTGAAAAATATTTTATCCCTTCGAATAGGAAGCAGCATTAGTACTGATTTAAGAGACCAACAATTTTTGTGTTGGTCGCCGGAATAGCACGGATTGTTCTAATTAAAGGGATATTCCAGTGCTTAATTTGTAAATGAAAGAGTGCCGGTGCCCAAAGTTTATTAAAGAGCTACAAGTGGTTTCGTTGGGTAGAGCTAAAGATTACCTTTTAGAACCAAACATTCCTTTGGAGACACCATAATTATCAAATACAATCATTCACAATGGTTAACAAAACTATATGCAACACACCCACGACAAATTACAATGAGTAAATATTTAATTGAAGTTTTTATCAAATGAGGTTCTTCACAAAATTAATAACTACGAGCTGTCAAAATAACACAACAAACAATGACATCACAAAAATAATTAAACGAGTGACTGATGTGACAATAGGTGAAACAAATAACATTTCAAATTCAAACACAACAAGACAATAACATAAATTCTCTGTCCTTCTCTGGTCTTCCACTATAACGTGCAATGTCTATTTATTTCATGGTTATAGTGAACCTGGACATGAGCCTGTTTTACGTCGATGTTTCGACCCTGGAAATAATGTGTGTGTAGATACATCAAAGTAGGGTCTTCCTCAGGACAAAACAGCCTAATGACAGCCCCAAAAGTTCAATAATAAAACGAAAAAAGTTTGCTCCTCCGGTCCCGGACGGAGCGTGCCAAAAAAAGAAGAACTTTCACTTTAGGCACTCATCCAATGAATAGTAAATTCAACAGGCCATCATAGAGGGACTTCTATGGGTAATATTTTAGGAGGCACGGAAATGGCACCTTCCAGTTTCACGTAAAACAACGTCCCCCCAATGGTCTTTACAATCGACCTCAGAGGGCTGTGTGTGCGGGCAACAGGTATCAATCCTGTGAATTCCCATTCTGAGGCAAAGTCCCCTTTCAATATTTAAATGTCCGTGTCGAATGGCAACACAGCAGAGATTTCTTAACAGTGTGGCATATCCAGTCCGGTAGCTAATACAGCGGCCAAAGTTTGGCTCAGATTTCCACGGCCAGTGCAATTATATATTGGCGCGCTAAATGCCTAAGCTGGTAGTCTTAAATCCACTCAATGCCTCTTTAATCCACTTTCAAACACCCCCTCACCACTTTATCTCACTCTTGCAGGTTCCTGCATTTTCCCTTTGTGATGGTTTTTCTATCTTTTAATTCCTCTATCTTTCAGATTTGTGTGTTTTTTCCTCTCTTGGATCTGATGCCCACCAGCAGCCACCGGCTTAAATTAAGCACTGGGGTTTTCCTATAATAAAAATGTAAATTTCAAAGACAAAGGACAACCTCTCGGCCTATCAGGGCTGTGGATCCAGAAAGTAATTTATGGCTAATATACTCCTTTATGTAGACACTAGTGATGAGCACATGGGGAATCACCTTCTACAAATGACCAAAATAAAGGACCTGAATTTCCGTCTTTCTAGAAACTCAAGAATTTTTAAAATGGCAGAAATTGTTTAAACTCGATAACAATACTGGCAGCATGCATTGTGGTGTCAGGAATACTAAAATTAAAGTCAGTCACTGTCACTTGCTTCTAGAGGAAAAAAATGTAAAATGATGATATTCAACTCAACCATTTTCTACCAAATCCACTCGTTGGTCTTTGAGCTAAGGATCTGTCTTTCATCAGTTAGTGGGACCAAGGCCTCTTTTAACCATCAATCGTGAGTGTCTTTTTGCTTCATTTGTTGCTGGCAAACTGGCTGAAACTAAACCTAAAGGCAACCAATGTGATACTATTATGAATTGGAGAATTGCTGGTAATTGAGAATTCACAGTATCCCTCGCACTATTCATTCTTTACATGAAATCTCTTGGCTTTCACCTCCCTCGATCGATGCTGTTTTCATGACAGCTGTGCATAGATTGGTGATGCTTGTTGCCATGTCTTCGACTATGTCTTGTTGCTCTAGTTATTTGAATTATGTTAACTTGTAGAAAGCAGATAAGAGGAGGAGTGTCAAGACGATGCTTTAACATGGGCAAGTCCATGACCACATCAACTGTTCGGTATAGACTACCAAGCCAGACCACCAACCCATTGTGCAGATGCTGAGGGAGTACCCTGCATGTCCTTCTATTTCAGTTGTCTCCTGTATTAGTAAGGCACAGGATATTTGGTGTAGGTGAGCTACAATTGGTGGAGACTAGAGTAGCTCAAATTGGGGAGGCAGCATGTTTGAAATCAGATAAGCATGCAGGGAATGGACAGTCAGATATACTGGTGTGGGAAGGGGATGAACGGGAAGATTACCAGTGCGTGAACTGTCTCCCTAATCAAACCAAAAATCTTTTTTAAATGGTTTCAAATTGTGACAATGAAATCCTGCATCCAAAAGCCAGAATTGGTTTTATCCCACAACCATGTCTTCCAATCAGCCAGATTACTTCCATTCTATTTAAGGCAGTGACAAAAGGTTTTTAAACTCAAAATATCTTCAATATTGATAGAATCATATTTTCTACTTCCAAGCATCATTGGCTAGACCTCTCAGTATTACAATCCTTCTAGTCCCCTCTAAATGCCTCTTGAAAGATTTCATCTGGTTCAGCATTTAAAAAAATCCTACTTTTGGAGAGTCCCAAGAGGCTTTTAGATATTCACATATTCATATAATAATAATAACTTTTATTTATGCAGCACTTCATACTACTTGTTTGACATCAAATGAAACCATTGAGTTCTAATGCCCTATCAGGAGCTGCTTCTAGTAAATATTAAAATGTCTGTTAACAATTCCCTTATTAATTTTTTTATTATTATTTATTTAAACTATATATACCTTTTTTTTTTTTTACAGAGTTTTATATAGCGCGAACTTGACCCTAGGCTTTACATGAGTACCAGTTGCGTTACATAAGGACACATTCATTTTTGTTAGGCACAGGGAGATTAAGTGATTTGCCCAGAATCACAGGATGTTCAGCGTCATTGCCGAGACTCGAACCCAGTTCCCCAGCTTCAAGGTCAACCTCCCTAGCCGTTAGGCCAACTCCTCTCCCCTGATCCCTAGACTGATGGTCTGTAAACCTGGATGGAGAGTTAGTAATCTAACACATATTTCTGTATTGCAGAAAGACCCTCACCCACTCTATTAATGACATGCTTCATCATTGTGTCTCATCCTGGTACTCTAGAAACCGGGATTCGCTTGACCTCAGTGAAGGGAGAACTTTGATATTTCGTTTTGGGGTTATTGAAGGAAGAAAAATGCCTTGGGACTACCCTGGAATCCCCTTATTTTGGGTGCTCTCGGTAAGATTAAAAAGAGAAACTCATGGATGCCAATTAAGTAATTCTCCTGGAATCTTTTGTGTCAACATGTTTCATTCGTACACTTACGGCCACTCGGGTCTGCAAATTTCATCAGGACTTATAGATAACTCCTATTGCTAGGTTATTATTTGTTCTATCCTTACCAGTCCAGTTTATGTATAGGTTATAGGACAATTGTAACATGCAGGCGTACCTAGCCTGGAACAAAATAAGCATCTGCTAGTGCCTGTAAAGGTAGAAGCAAATATAAAACACACCTAATTAACAACACTCCACACAGTTAGTTTCCTTAGTTCTGACCATTTGGAAAAAGAAAATGTATTACGAGTAGTACCACACAGGGACACCATACACTGCATGCAAATTGAAGGTGGGACTCACAACACCGCAAATCTGAGTGATAAGAAAAGTGATAGCGATTCTCACCCTAAGCCTATAAATCATAGGTCTCTTAGGAGCATGGGAATGTCGTTCCCTGTAGTCACACACTACGGGTAACACATATAAGTAGTTAAAACACAAGTTTGTAATTGTAACTCCCTAAAGTAAAATTTCCAACATATAATTGCTAAACCGTACTTGAAAAAACATGGGAATTTACTTTGTGAAGGGTGCCATGTGATCAGCACCCTACATTACTTCTCTCTGACTCCTTAATGGATGATGAGGGATCGGAATTGGCTTCCTAAAGTATTTTCCACATCTGATGCGGTGGGGCGCACGTGCGTGCACGCGTCCATTGCGTTACGTATGTGTCGACATATCACATTTGTCCTGGTGTTGCTAGGAACTGTAGCTGGATGTCCCAATGCACCACTGCCACATTTTATGTGTTGATTATCTGATATAGTTCTATAAGAGTGATGTCTGAAATCATCAGACAGGGAGTATTGGACCTATTTTCTCATGAATCATGAGATATGAGGTGCATACTTTTATCTCTGACGTGACAGACTTATGTTGGAAAATTGTCATTGGTTCTTAGCTGAGCTACATATTTGTAACATGTGGGGTTTGCAAGCATGTCAAAAACCATGTATGTCGTCAAATATTTGTCCTTTTTTATTTTTATTTATTGTTTTTATCAAGACAACAAACATATAGAAAAACCGCCAAACCAAAAAAGATACAGTTAGCCAAATGTGTGTACCATTGACCCCAATGTACATGATAGTTTTGGAGATTCAAATCCAGATAAGAAAACAAGGAGGCAAACCAAACCCACATTTAAGCACCACTGTCACCCCTCCAAACGTTGCATAGTGGCAATTGGGTCCTCTATTATTATGAAGTGCGAGCACACAAGGCACGTTTAAGAATAGCAAGCAAGCACAAGTGTATGTGCAAATCATCCTTAATTATTGGCATTACATCAGGTGCATTTATGTCTGTGTAGCCAGGAGATATGACTTTAGTGGTTCCCACATATCTCTGGTTGTGGATGCGGGTGGCAGAAGCTCCACATACAATTCAAGTTGAGCATTGCTGTATATAAGAGATTACAGCCAGTGTTCCTGCTTCAGGACTTCTCTTCTACCCTAGCCGCATGCAACACGTCTCTTGCCTAGCAATAGTGCTAGGTCAGTACATTTTTTATGAGCAGCAGGAATTCCCTCAATCCAGCCCCACAGAGCAATCTTGGGATCCATCTGTATCTTATACACTATCATAATAGATGTGGTGGACATACCTCACTTCAGTTTAGCTGTACATTGGGACATGACCAGGCCAGGTGCAAGAAGTCTGCCTCTGCAGTGTCACATCTCACACATTTTGAGTCCATCTTAAGACCATATTTCCACACCCTCATGGGAGTGTTTTAAGCTCTTTGTAAGAATTTGAATTGGATCATATGAAACCTACTATGCAGGGGAGAGCAGCAAATATTTATACTAAATTATGATGCGACTTGTAGTTTTGACACAGTAGTTGTTGGTTAACAAAGATACCTTGTTTCACCACAGAAGGATATAAATGTATGTTTGCTTCAGAACCACCAATACTAGATGCTCCTAGTCTATGCTATCTGACATCATTGACACAGATACAAATGCATTGAATTGAGTTGTTTCCAAGGTATTTCATCATTTAATCCTATCACATTAGTTTTGACGAAGTACACCCGTCATTGTTCTCTCTCCAGGAGTAATCGATTTTGATTAATATGTTATAGAGCCTTCTCTGTAACCACCCACTCTAAATTTTCTTGAGAGTGATCATGTTCCAACAAACTGCTTCTCATTATGGTGGTGTTGTGTCAACATCTGATGTTGCTGCGATGTTCGCAGATGTGGACCCCAATTTTCCTAGATGTCATGCTGATGTAGTGCAGGCTATATGGACATCATATAAACTACATTGATAGAGTTGCATTTCATATGATTTTGTAGTCCCCACTGGGTAGTGAGGCCTAGATCACACATCTTTGTGTTTTTGTAAGCCTGCACCCGGAACACTGACCGGAGGGAAAATGTCCCTGCACTGGAGGTAAATACCATAAGGTGTTCTTTCTTACGGAAGTTATGTTACGTGCTCTGGTATGCACTGGCATACTTTTTAAATATGTATTCCGCTTGAAAGAGAACATTGGTTTTTCAAATAATAATTCATTGACATTCAGTATTCGCCAGTGTCTGTTAATTACTTCTTTTACTTCATTGGATACACTGCAATATGTGATAACTCAGATCAATTGGGTTGGTTCTTCCCTAGTGGTTTCCTCAAAAAGAGAATCCCTACTGTTGTTGCAAGCTCTTTTCTTTGCACTTTCAATGATTTTTTGGGGCAGTGGCAGACGGATAGTTTGTTTGAGAGGACCTCAGCTTCTGACTCAAAGTCTAGCAAATTAGTGCAGTTGTGCCTTATTCTTAGGAACTGACCAAATTGTAAGTTTTCCCTCAGCGAGTGTGGATGTGCACACTCAAAGTGCAATAGGTTGTTTTTTGTCAGTAGGTTTATTCAATACTTTAGTGGGGATAGGACAAATAATAACCTAGCAATAGGGGTTATCTACAAGTCCTGATGAAAGCTGTTGACCCTTAATGATCCTAAATACAAAGCTGAAGCATATTGACACAAAGGGTGACATCCGTTGGCATCCATGAGTTTCTCATTTTAATCTTATCAGTGGCACCCAAAAGAAAGGAATACTGTGGTAGCCCCTAGGAATTTGCATTCTTTCAATCACTGCACTGACGTCGAGCTCATTCCGGTTTCTAGTGTACCAGGATAAGACCCGATGATGAAGCATGCTGCTAATCGAGTGAGTAAAGGTCTCTCTGAAAAACAGAAATGTATGTTAGGCTACTAACACTTGATTCTGGTTTAAAGGTCATCAAACTGAGAATACCTTTGTGTTTTATTGATTAGGCATGGAGGCAGTATCCACGGACCTACCTTGGTCCTCTCATCACCTGCCTCCCCTTCTAGTATACATGTATTTATTCAAAATCTACAAAATCTCATTTTATGATATCATTCATTTTAATCATAGCAACACATTATGGCTCTCAACCATGTAGTTGGCGAGTGCCTCTGTCTCAGTTTAAAGTGAATTTGTATGATAAATCAAAACATGTACTTTGAGTTTATCTTACATATTTTTGATGTAGCAGTAGAAAATACAAATTTAATGCAAAGGATGGAAAATTCAAAGTTTGTATATCAGTGATGTGTTCATGTTCTAAGAAGGGAAGATTTAGTTGAATTTGTAATGGGCATGCTAAATCAAATCTGCAGGGTTAGGGCCATGCTCACTCCCACAGCCAATCTTTGCTGACCAAAACCAAAAGCTCCTCTGATGCACAGTCAAATACTGCAAAGTCCCTGTGCAAGCTGACACACTGTCAATTAGACTACCCATAAGGGTCTATAAAGACAGCCGCCGACCTTGAAATGTCCACAAATGGTCCACAGTGTGGCCAGTCAGAATATATATATGTATATATATTTGCCATTGCAAAATAGAAACACTCCATCACCCGTCACTGATCTGAGAGGGAGAGTGCAAATTTTCATTCTGCAGCCTAACAAAACATTTGAGTGGCTAATCTGTTGGTGGCCACCCCAAAGCGCCAGTGATGCCACTATCATCTTATTTGCTCATGAACTTATTTTAGTGATTTCCTGTGGCACCCCCATTGTCGCCTTCCTGCTACTTCAAAGTGATTTCTAATACAGTTACCTTAACATCAGCGACTAGGATTAGAAAAAGTCTGATTCTTTGGAGGAATGTGGAAAATTAGGTGACAAGATTACTGTTGGGGTATTCAGTGGTGTCAATGTATAGAAGGGGAGGATTCGGGGAAAAAAAGTAGTAGTAACTTAGCTATGACGGTGTCCATGTTTCACTCAATGTCCGTAGAATAAATCCGTTCACACCCACCAAACTGGACACATTAGCACATGTACAAAATTGACAAGCCAGCCTAATTAAACAATGCAATTTTCTGCATTTTTCTGAAAGTAAGATGATATGGTTGGACTCTCAGGGCCGAGGAGACAGTGATGCACAGCTTTGCACCTTGTTTGTCAAGGCCCTAACATCATGTGTTAGTGGTCTTCACTTCCATCGATGAATGGTTTGTGGCACGTTGAATGTAAAGTCCTTGCTTGGGTGTGGTAAGGGACCAGCTTCTCAAAGTAGTCAAACATCTATTTGGGAAGGCACTGAGTAAGGCACACATGGCTTTTAACATAATCCTAGCTGTGCCTTGGATCTCTAAACGTATCTAGTTCCTAGCGCTACACACATGTCCAGACCCCAACGTGTACCAAATTATGAGGTTTACTCCATATTTGCTTGTTTCGCTTTCATCAATAAATGATTTATCCAAGAATGGATGGATTCAGAGAAAGCATGCACAATTTCTCTTTCCTACTCATGATTCAGGATAAGCTCCAACTCACTTTAGGTGCAGAGGCTATATCTAGATAACAGAGGTTTAGCTCCACATTTCTTCCACCAAAATATTATTTCATATGCTTTTCTCACTGCTAGCAGCCAAGTTACCTTTTCTCTCAGCATTTTTAAATTGAGACTCAAGAACCTTGTGTTACAAATTTGTGATGTGCTGATCCTCAGAATCATGCTCCCATGATCCCTATATTCTAGTGTTGATAAAGCAATTGTGGCAATGTAAGCAGTGGTACTTTTGCAATACCTGAATTATAAAGAATAAACCTGATGTCTAAGGCCTGAGCCTGTTTAGTAAGGTACCTACATTCAGACGAGCACCATGTAGAACAACCTTGGCACTCTGAGCAAACACTAGACGGAGAGAGCTGTCTCTTGGCACAATGATCAGCACTGGCCTTTTAGAGCGTCAAAGATCACCCATAACAGGTTAGCATTTTGAGAAGCACTCTGGGGCACGCTTGCAGCACCCATGGTAGGCTGGCAGTGGTCGCTCCTCTGCTAAGGCGGAGGAGCGTTGCCCCACTACTCAAAAGGAAAACTAAAATGATAATAACGTATAATTATTATCATTTTAGTTTTCAGTGACCCTCAGGGTGGGGCAGGGCGATGCTGGCCAGAGCAGGTAGAGGAGGTGTTTGCACTCTTCAAGTGCGCAGGACTGTTTGGCCAGCCCAAGTGCAGGACTGCTTGGCCGGCCCTCTTGGGCCGGCCAAACAGTCCTGCACACTTTGCATCTTCCCCACCAGGCTGCTTTACACAGCCTGGTGAAAAAATATGCAAAGGCTCCCTGTCCCCATCTGAGCACCGATCCACGGCACTCAGACCAATCACAACGCTGCATTGCAGCATTGTGATTGCCTGAGGGGAGCCTGGGAACCCAGGTGCTTCCTCCTGCTTCCTGCTGCTGGACCGGCGACAGGAAGAAGAGGACGAAGGAGAGGCAGCGGCCGGCCGTCACAGGTAAGTGGTTTTTAAAAACCTTTTTAGTCCGCCCCCCTCCCCACCCACCACTCGGGTCCGGTAGCAGCCGCTACTGTATACTGGTATATTTGGCATCATAATATTAGCAGTATCATTTTTTGCTGGATTTTTGACTGGCTCTGAAACAGTAATTAGCATTGTGTCCTTAGAATTTAAATCTGGATTTATTTTTCTTAAGAATGGTAATTTGTATGGTTGTGTTTGTACTGGGACACTGCATCAGAGGGCTGCTCCTTTGGTACAAATATAAGGCTGGTAGGCATCCACTATTTTCTTTTGATCTGGCACAGTATTTCTATATAGGTACATGCATTGTTCTCTACTTTTTATAACTTTTGCTCCTATGCCCTGTGGCAGACTCTGAGGTTTTGGAATATTTCATCAGTTCTCCTTTCCATCTTGCTTTTCTGCCAATGTCTTTGAAAGACTATGCTGTAAAAGCCACTTTTGTACTGACTGTTTTTCCTAATATAGCATGAACGGGGAGGGAAGAACCCAGTCAGACCACTCTGGATCTATCAGGCTTGGTTGCTTGCTGAATTCAGTCTGACGGTTCAGTGGGGCCTGGATTGAACTTTTTTTGTTAGGGTTGTGTAACCGTTGCTTTCTTCCAGTCTTCCCTGCAGCCCCAACTGCTGATGTGGCGACCTGATCAGGAGTAACTGCCCCTCCAAGTTGCTTCTCTGCCCAGCCATGTCAGATTTTTGGAGATAATGGGTGGTCTTCCGCTGCACTGCAACTTGTGTTCCATTTGACAGCCCCTAATCAATACATATGTTGAGAACTGCTAGCGTGAGTGAGTGAGTGAGTGAATGAGTGAGTGAAAGCACTTTTAGAGCAGCAACCATCCCACAGGGTCTCTTTCTGCTGGACAAGATAAGTGACCCTAGGCATTTTTTGTACTCATTGGCCCTCATGAGTGAGGCAAATCCTAGGTTTCAAGGCGCAAACATGGCCCTCAGCAAAGAGAGTATCAATTTGGATTGCTCTTTCTTTCTTTGGGGTGCACTCAGTTACATGCCCGGTAGATATAAAAGTTATGCAGGTAGGAGGTGAATTAGAGAAAATTAACAGTTCAGTCTGCTGGTCTTATAGTTCACCTTCCATGATTTTGTCTTTGATACATCTTCAACATTCTGCACTGATGAAATGCTATGACCTACCATCCAGTAGGGGGCCTCCAGTCATTTGATTGAAAAATAGTGTTTTATTTTATGAAACAACAGCACTGTATTTAGAGAATTTGGGGGCATATTATCAAGAACGGCGTTAAAATTATCGCCGCTTTAGCGGCAGAAAACTGCTGCTAAAGCGGCGATAATGGGCTTGATAATATGCCCTGGAGAATTCCAATAGAAGCCCATGTTGACACCAGAACATGGGCTTCTATTAGAATTCTCCAGGGCATATTATCAAGCCCATTATCGCCGCTTTAGCAACAGTTTTCTGCCGCTAAAGCGGCGATAATTTTAACGCCGTTCTTGATAATATGCCTTCCTTTAATGGGCTCCATGGGAGTCACTAGAGGGTTGTAAGGGTTATCAGGTGCTACCCCAGGTTTGCTATTTGATCCCCCTACAACTGTTCTTACTACTCTAGTGTCAAGGGTCATGAAGGTAGAAGCAGGAATAGAAATTCAGCAAGACTTTAAAAAGAAATGTGTACTTTTTTAGCCTCCTGTACTTGCATTTTCCTCAGTCACTCAGCAGCTCATGAGTACTTGAGAGTGGCACAAGGGATTGACCTTGTGATGTCATCTGGGGTCAAGAGGCGTGTGATGTCACTTATGCTATCACTCACATTTTGGTGGTTTGACGTCCATGTTGGGCTGACCTATGTCTGAGTCCAACCACACAAAACTCCAAAGAAGGCTTAAAGAGGTTGTTTAGTTAGAAAAAAATGAGAAGACTCCTTTAAGATAGGAAGGGAGTATAAAAATAATCTAAATGCTTCAATTTGAAGGGATATGACATTTCAAAGTTGCGTCTTGTAGCAATGTAAACACAAGTTACTCTGACAAGAAGTGTTGGAGAGTGCTTTGGACATGCAACAGATGTGTTTATGTACAAACGGCTATCGTAGAGTTAGCATTCTTCCTTCTATAAAACTTTGAAAGCTTGTTCCCCGGTTAACCAAACAGGCTGGATGAATAAGAATGTTTATTACCCAAACTTGTGCCTAATTTCCCATGGCGGTTCGGAGCTACAAGACTGAGCCACCTTAGATGCCCCCATCCTCAATACAATAGTCGCTTGCCAAGAGTAGAGAAGCAATAAAGAGTAGCAGCAAATCCGACAATTCTCTATTCATGAAGCCACTTAAGTGCTAAAGGAACCCTAGGAAATGATGAGCATAAGTGCTTTTGGCAGATGCTGTGCATAAGTGGCTAATCCCCACCAATAAACTGTACAGATTTGTCTTCACATGGAGTATGAACAGCACTATGGAGGGCAGAGCCTGCAGCTTCTCCGATTGTCAACATTTTGTGGCTGATTCACGAAGGGCCTCTGCACTCATGGCGTAGGCCCCACAGTCGTGGCAGGTGCCCAGCACTTGTGGCGGGACCTCCGTACTGCAATTACCCATTGCGGAGGTCCCGCCACAAGTGCGAGCCTCCTGTCACGACTGTAGGGCCTCCGCCACAAGTGCATATGCCTTGTGTGAACTGGCCCCATTTCATCCAGGGAGGCAAAAATAATGTTCTTAGAATCAATTTTGGGAGAAGAATCCAATGTATCCATCAGCCTCACTCCTAGTCTGAAGCAAAAGTTGTCGCGGCCAATGGCAGATCTTGCCAAAACACTCAATGCTAGGGCTTGGGAACAAACCTCCTCGGCTATTTTGGTGGTTTTCCCGTATTTATTTTAACAGAAATTTAAATTTCTTGTCTTACCAAGCTTCCTTTATCCCCTGGAAGCATTCCTAAATACAAGTTTGAAGAAGAGGAATCCTTTGCTCTACTAAGCAAGCCTATCTTTATGTGCTGCAAGGTATCACTTCCTGCTCATTGCCGTTGACCTTTTCTTTTCTTTCACCAGCATGGATAATTCCCCACCCAACAATATGTTTCTGGTTGGCCCCATAAATAAGCAGAGTCTAGTAAAATGCATACTTTTGCATCATTCACATAAATATTTAAATATTACCTCTTCATTTCAACAGTCAGATTCATAGTAACTTTACAGAGCTGATTTATTTTGTTGGGGGGTTATTCAATTGCGATTCCACTGGAAATTGACAGCCATTTCTCATGTTTTTCAACTGTTGATGTAATTCCGAGTGACACATTCCTGGTATGCACTCAGCAGAAGGATACTACACAGCAGAGATATTGCCAAGCACGTGCAATGCTGGAACATCTTGTTTATTATGCAAAGTAAACTACACCCCCTGCTGTTTCATAAGCAAGGGCTGTTAATTCAATTCCCATAGTACACGATGAGTTGTTCTCATGATAAAACAGCAGAAATATGCAAATATTTTGTCATCCCCTTCCAGCGATTAGCCACCAAGAATGGGGAATGGACGCAATTTGAATCTATGGTAAGGCAGTGTAATATTAAAATATTGTACACAATACCTATGAGCGATCAAAATGCTGACCCTTTTATCAAGCTTGCAGGTTGGGAAGTACTTGATTGCAGTGGATAAATATTTGTGCAAGCTCTTATGATGCCAGACAATGGATTTGTTTTTGCTTCTCAGTACTTTTCTCACTGAATATGTTTTCTGACATATTTATAGGAATGTAACCTAAATTCTTGATTGTACAACAATATGTAATTCACACAATATAGCTGCAACCTGGTGACTTATTTAAATTGATATACCCTCTTAGATCCTACACGAGATTCAGCTCTTGTCAAGATTGTTCTATAAAGTTGTTTTTTTAATATATCTTTATGAGGTTACATTTAAAACCATAAAAGCATACATCTGAATCATAAAAACAGTGCAACTATAAAAAAACACATTAATATTTAGCAGCATAATTAATCTTTCTGTAAACTTCTGAGGATTATGACAGCTTTTAAAAAAACATGCAACATTAAAAAGAGTACACTTATCAGGCAACATCTGTAAAAACAGGAGAGCTGGACAAATTCATGAGAATCCTCTGTCTCTACGTAATGGTAAAATGAAAGTTCTCCTGGGCACAGTATAAAACTTAAAAAACATAATAAAAATGCATCGTATCCTGTGGAGACCTATTGTCGCAGCTGTAAGGACCCTGGGATTTTGGGTCATAACATCCTCGAGGTTAGGCTAATGCCAGATGTAATAATTTAAATCTATACCTACATGAGCAAAAATCTTTCCCTGTTGTTTTTCACCAATGATAAATAAGGCTCCATGTCCTGAGGCGTGGTTAACATTACATACTTTCGGACTGAGGGTTTCAGCAATTCGGACTCCTCTCTAAACAATGTGTTCCGTTCTAAGAAGGGGTCCTACGCCTATTTATAATTTTTCTTAAGTATCCCACGGGGTTGCGAAATAACTCCACCCTTCCCATCCCATGAAGTGAATCCCTACAATTTTTGAGCCAAGGGATTTTAAAGGCATGATCAAGTAACAGACAGTCCCTCAGTCTTAGCCAGTTAAGGCTAAGTTCCTCCTTGGTCTATACCCTAATCCATCCCAACACAGGGTGAAGGGCAAGCTGGTCACTAAGGTACTTAACTCCTAACTCCTTATGCACACAAAACATCGAAGTATTTTGGAGGGGACACAACAGGCATCTAAGGAATTGGTTTTCTATGGTTTGGAGTTCATTGAGAGCCACATAGCTACAGATATCACTTACATAGGATACCTTACAGATACACTTAGCCTGCTAAATCTTGACTAATGCCTTAAGCGGTCTACTCCTTATTCTTATTGAGAAGCTAAATACAGCTGCGCTGGTCCTGATAAGCTACTCTTTCTTTGCTGTGATTAAGGGTTTCCAATTCATGTTGGAGTCCCACAGCACACCCAATAAAGGGAAGTCCTTAACCTTTGCAAGGACATGTTTACTCATGCTGAATGTTTTAGCTCTTGTCGAGTTAGGACCCACCGCCATAATAAAAGGTTTGGTTAGATTAACGGTCAAGTCCAATTTATTCATAAAAGCATCAAAGGAGTTCAATAGGCTTAGTAAGCCCTTGGATGTCCTGGCCATTAATACCGCGTCATCCACGTATAAAAGTACCGGGAGTGATTGAGGGCCAATATGGGGACAATCTACCTTAGCTGCCACTAACATAAAAATAAAAGAAGGGCTGCTATGCACCCTTGGCAAACCCCCCTCCTTGTTATAAAACTGTTAGTACATGCGGACTCCTTCGTGTATCTAATTGACGCTGTCGTGTTGGCATGCGAGTCCCGTAAAAAATAAACAATATTCGGGTCCACCCCCGTTCCAAAAAGTGTACTCCACAATTTGTCACGGTTAACTCAGTCAAAAGCCAATGTAAGATCCATAAAGGCTAGGTGGACCGACTCAGAGCGGGCTACTGGGTATTTATTAATTACCATGTGGAGATTACAACACTGATCAATTGTGGATTTTCCCGGTCTAAAACCAAATTATGAATCTGAGATAACATTGTTCTCTGCCCAGCAAAATCCAGTAACACCCGCCCCAGAACATTTTATACCTGAGTCAATGTAAAGTTATTTTTTTAACTCTTAGAGCCATGCTAGAGGCAATCCCTTATGCAAATTGCATGCCCGGTACATGCTAGGGAAATAGAACTTTACATGAGTGAAATTTACTTATCATTCTGAGTTTCAAACCTTAAAAAAGGAATAAAGCACAAATTGCACTTATTTTCTTTTGTTCAGACATGCACAAACAAAAAATGAGCTCTTTTTGGTGTCACAAATTAAAAAAAAAGTTTACCTGGCAAAAATAACATATGCAAAAAAGTAATTATCACACTAGTTAGAATCCCGATATGGGTGCAAATGAACTGTAATTTGTACCCAACTCGGAATGAGATGACAAGGCAAGGTAGCTTTGAGAAATTCTTCAGTGACGGAAATAGAGGAAAAAATGTAGGACAGTTTCCCTGTTTCACTGTTCATTGCCCTCTGAGAAGTGCTTGTTTTATATAAGGTGGTTTTTGAAAATTGATGACTTCTGACTTAAGAAATTAAGGAGTGCAGGTGTATAGAGGAGTGCTTGATAGTATCTGCACACTCAGGGTCTGAATCACAAACTGAACAAGGTGTAAGTTTTGCCTATACTTATATCCGCACATGTAAATATAGATTTTAGTAGTAAATGTGGGACGCACACAGGTGAGTGGGTGGTAAAATGGGCAGACTTACTACCAAAGGGGATGGGATAAGGGAGGAGTAAGTGGGGTTTACGGAGGGTCAATGAGGGGTTCAGGGAGGGACATCACCCATGCACACAAGAGTAAGCCAATTGCATTATTCTGGGGGTGGAGACATATAACACTTTTGTAGTAAGTTTACACTCAGAATTTGTCAATGCCAAAAGTAGTAAACTTACTACAAAGTGTAACTTACCTTTGTGAAACAGGTCCTCAGTATTTAGTAGCATACGACAACTGACTCCCTGTCGCCTGTACATAGAGTGATCAACTTCCTTCAGGTCATTATGGACAGTGTTTCCAGTCCTAGACTTTTGTGTGATAGCTGAATGCATTCTGGGTGTTAAAGTCTTGTGTTGTCCGTAATGACCTGGAGTGAGTTGGTCACTCTATATGTACAGTATAAGCAGAAACAACAAAAATGTTATCTGCTAATAAAAGAGAAGGATCTGTTATGTCTTCTGCTAACAAAACATACCCAAGGAGTAGGGAATAAGGAGAAAGAAACAAAATAATAAGGTTAAATATTGCTTAATTTGAGGTGCCAAATCTATTGCAAAATCCATTCTATACGGCCAGCAATCAGAAAATTCCAAACTGATAAAAAAATTAACTCAATAAATGATAATGTGTGGAAAGCTTAGATGTGACGAACAAGTTCAGTGAGGACAGTGATGAAAGGCAGTGCTGTGATGTTCTGTGGTTGTTAAACCTGTCAGGTTGGTCTTCCCCCCAAACCTTTTGCCTTACGCCTCCTGTTTGTGCTGAATTCATTTTTGTTGGCCTTAGGACTAAATCCTTAGGTACTACATGTACCTACAGCCTGTAAATTAAATGCTTCTAGTGAGCCTGCAGCACTGAATGTGCCACCCACTTAAGTAGCCCTTTAAACATGTCTCAGGCTTTGATCTGGCAAAATAAACTTCTTGTCAGGCCTAAACCTTCCTTTTTAATACATATGTCACCCATGGGAGTAGGCCCTAAACAGCCCACTGAGCATGGTGCAGTGTATTTAAAAAGTTGAACATGTACTTTTAACTTTTACATGTCCTTGCAGTGAAAAACTCTTAAATTCTGTAAGGCCTACCTTTCCCATTGGAAAATATTGGGTTACCTTATTACATTTAATAAGTGATAACTCGGGGTGTAAATCGGAGCCGTTACAGCGGTGGCGTGAGCAGGGCTGCAAAAGGGTAGCCTCCCTATTTGACCAGAACGGAATCATTCCTTTCGACCAGCTCAGGAAGGACTACGAGATCCCCACCTCTGATCACTACATATACAACCAAATACGGCATTGGGTAACCTCACGAGAGATGAAAGTAGGGGCTTCCCGCCACCTAACCCAGTTCGAAAAGTGGCTCATTTCTAAAGAAGACGACAAGCACCTTATAATAGAACTGTATGCTTTCCTCTCAGTGGACACTTCTTCCACAAAAACTAAAGGGCAACTTAGGCTGGAGGAGGAATTAGGCAGAACCCTCACAGACAAGGAGTGGCAGGACATTTATTACAGGTCACATCACACAGCACACAACATCCCAGGCACGGAAGCAGCATACAAGGTAGCTACATACTGGTATTTAACACTGGCCAGACTAAACCAATGGAACAAAGACCACGCGGCCTACTGCTGGCGAGGTTGTGGACAGACGGGTTCACTAGTGCATCTTCTCTGGCATTGCCCTAAATTAGTGAGATACTGGGATATGATACTCCAAGACATAAACAACGCCCTCAAAACTGATATCCCACGCTTTCCTGCCTACACTCTCCTAGGGCTTCCCAATTCTCTGACATTTCCCTTGCACTCTCCAAGAGGTAGGCAGATAGCCTTAGCCCTGAACGCCGCGAATGGAGCTGCTGGCCCACTGGGGCACAGATAGGGTCCCAGATCATGCAGCATGGCTGAGGTGGCTATGGTTGGTACTAGGAATGGAGCGTATCTCCATGTTAGCGGAGAACAAAGCAGATGCTTACCCCGAACTGTGGGAGCCTTTTATCATTATCCTCAGCAAAGAGTTTAGAGAAATGATCTGCCCCAAGCTCTTGCAAATCTTGCGCCTTAGAGACACCACCCATCACATTGATACCCAATAGAGATGATAACGAACAAACTGGAGTCCCTAAGGAAGGCGCGTCAGGGGAACACTACTAGGTGCGGAGGAGTTGGGAGGGGTGGGAGGGGCTTTCTTCTAGTGGACTTTTCTTACCTTTTCGTTTTCCAAGTTCTTTGCTTATGTTTGTAAGCACAATTAAACGTTGTTCTTCCCTCCTCTCGTTCCTCAAGACATGGACCAAAGAGACTGAGATATCAATACATACTTTGGATAAACAGGCCTATTATTGCCCATTGTTCTCGCTGCCAGCCTCCGGGTTGTAGGCATCCAGCTGTGTCTATCATACACAACTGCTAAATTTCTTGCTGGCTATTGTCGAAGGGAATAATATGATATCTTGCTGATGTGAAACGTGTAAACTCAAATAAAAAGAGTTATTCCATAATAAGTGATAACTTTTGATTGGGAGCAGGTAACCAGTCTCAGTAGTACTTGGTGCACTATGTGGCCAGCCATCTGTTCCTAAGGCTTGCATGTTTATGCTTCTGAATTTCATTGAGCGGGAGGACACTTTGCCTCTGTACCTGCCATATACTCTCTACTAGTCAATTCTTACTGCAAGCGGATTTTCGGTTTTTATTCACACAGCACAGCCGGAAACAGCATCTAAAACCGAAATATGTCCAGATCTTCAAACTTCTAGGAGCAGCCGAGGAATGTAAATGTATTGTTTTCACATGTGTCTAGCCTATTTCCATGTTGACATGCCTTCCGAATGTTGTCAGGTTTATAGTTCTTTGCAGTAGCATACATTTCTGCTGCTGCGGTGTGTTTTTAACCTCTGTCTGATTTATAGTGTTCATACTATGGAGCTGATCAGTGTCGATACATGCAGTGTGGATGAGATTTTCCTTGTGCCTTGTGGGGGCTGGTTTGTTTACAGTCTTATTCTCACTGTATTTTTCGCAACTCAGTGCGGTTGTTCTTTGCGGTGGTGGCGCTACTTTTGTGGTATGTTTACATATTTATTTGCATTGTGGAAACAGATTTCTGGTGTCCTAGTGTTCTTTTATGTCATGTTGATCTTCAACATTTTACATTACATTGACACTTAGGGGCCAATTCCGATCTCGGCCGGTAGGGCTCCGAATCGGATTCGGCTTTACCGGATCCGATTCGGAGTCCTATTTCCCGACCGAATCGTACGTGCGAGCGAGTACGATGCGTGCGCTCGCGAAATCTCCGACCGACTCGTACGCAGGACCCGACCGCTCCGACCGACTCGCACGGGCACGACTCGCACCGCGCTATGGAGACGTTCCCCGGCCGGGTAAGTACGATGCGCATCGCGACCGCTCTGACCGACTCGCGCAGTCCGGCTCCAAGGAGCTGTCGGAGCCGCACTTTGGGGGTCCGTGTCGGACCCCCCTGGAAGCGTAGCCGCGCGAGTCGCACACAGGGGGGACACATGGGTCCCCCCTACACGTGCATGTACGGCGCGACCCGCATCGACGCGCACACGCTGTAGGGGGCGCCCTTGTTTGCGTCGTGCCCATTGAGTCAATGGGAGCCCGTGTACGCGTCGTACGACTGGCTCCCATTGACTTCAATGGGAGTCCGACCGAATCGAGTCCGATAGCATACGTGCGCATCGTACTCGTTCGGTCGGACTGCTAGAGTCCGATTCGGTCGGAAATCTCTCCGGGTCCGGCTCGGTCGGAGAGATTTCCGGCCCGAATCGGAATTGGCCCCTATGTTTCCACATTGACTTTTACAAATCCCTTACGTTTGCCCAACGTGCGTTTTCACGATACAGGCCCTTACACGAGGGATTATTGTATGGGTTGTGGTCACAAATTTCAACATAGTATACTTCTTATCCCTTAAATGAGGGATGACTAAGTGGGTGGTATGCTCCCATTTGTATGTTAGTTGCTTCACGCCCTTGCATGAGGGATGGAAATGGGTGAAAGTCCCATTTTTAGTACTTTCTTTACAGACCCTTACATGACGGGTGTGTAAATGGGTACTAGTCCCATTTCTACAGTTTACGTTTCATATCCTTACATGAGGGATGATTGGACGGTGTGTAAGTCACCCTGTGCTACACGTTTTGTTTGCTGCCTTTATGTGAGGAGTCAATCAATCAATCAATAAAGCTTTATTTCGATTGCAGTATTACAATCATAAAAGCACAGTTAAAATACAAAGATAATACGTGAATTTTCATCAGAAATTTAAATACAAAATACGTTAAAAACTTTTCTCAACTTGATGTATAATTCATATATATATATGTTTTCCTTTGTTTAAAAAAGAAGATATAAAATAATAAGGATAAGATAACCAAACATCTAAAAAGAGCCACCTCCTAAGTCCTAGATTACTGTACTCTTTCTCTGATAGAGGACTTTTTAGAAACATAGATATCCTCCAAGCTACGTGTTCGTTTTCTAAGAGCTGGAGCTTAATAAAAGCCGGACGACATTGTCTCAGCCCCCAATTTTTTAAAATTGAAACTATCCAGATCTTTCTTAGCTTCAAATAAAATTTACAGAATAAAACTAGGTGAATTGAGGATTGAGTTGACTGCTTATCACATGGGCATGGTTGCAACTCACTTGCCCAGTCATTCATATTAGGAGTGAGGAGTCAAAAGACACACAATTGATGGACGGAATGCAGAACAAATCAAAACATTCACCCCCAGTCAAGAGATCTGGGTTAAATCCATCATTCTTTTGCTCACCATGCCACCCCAGTTTTGATCTGGCCATATGCAAATCAGTCTTGACCCTGTGCCTCATGGGAACAGTCCAGCCCGAACTGCTAAGCCAGGTCCTCCCTGGACCGGAAACAAGCATCCTAGGACCGGTTTCGGAGTTTCACCCCCTCTTCAGCTAGGATAGCTTGAATCCAGTGGCAGTTCGGGCTGGACTGTTCCCATGAGGCACAGGGTCAAGACTGATTTGCATATGGCCAGGTCTAAACTGGGGTGGCATGGTGAGCAAAAGAATGATGGATTTAACCCAGATCTCTTGACTGGGGGTGAATGTTTTGATTTGTTCTGCATTCCGTCCATCAATTGTGTGTCTTTTGCTTTATGTGAGGAGTGGCTGTTATGGGTGGGAGTCACCCATTTTCACCGTTTTCCCTACTTGTCCTTACACTAAGCATGTTGGTTGGGTGTGAGTGTCACCTGTTGGTACAGGTTACTCCACTCGCCCTTGTTTTTGGGGATGTCTGATCGGGTGTACTACACCCATTACTTTTATGTAATACATGTGAGTGTCAGTCGTTTCATACCGCTAGTTCATGTCTTGCTTCCTCTCATGCCGGTCTGGCCAGTGGGTGTGGTTGGTGGTAGTCATAGGTGCAATTGTGTTGTTTATGTAACATGTTGTTTCTTCTGCCATATTTTATGAAATTTATAGAGGGGAAGGATGTGTGATATATTATCCTGTATATTTATCTATGCATCTTCTCAATTTTCTCTAGCATATTTACCTATGCATCTTCTTTAAATATTTTCAATGCTAAATTGTTGCTCTTTCTTTATCTATCTATCTTCTTTATTTGCCTCAATGTTTTATTATTTTGTTTCTGGTTAATGTTTTTTCCCTCTTGCATTTGTGTACTTTAGCATATTTCTCTTTTTATGGTTCTTCTTGCCAATACTTTATACCGTTTTGCAGTTTCATTTTTGTGTTATATAAAGGGGGAGGATATGTAGTATCTTGTATATGTATCTATCCTGTTGCTTTCTCCCTAGCTGCTCAGCCAGTCTGAATGTGCTGCGTGGAATGTTGGAGTGGTGATGATGAATGGAATGTTTGGGTGCCTGTGAGGTGAGGTGAGGTGTGACAGTTGGAGTATGGGCTCAGCAGCAGGCAGGCTGATCCTGGTGGAACTGCTCTACATGAACTTACCAACTTGTAACTATAGCTAAATAAATCTACTTAAACTACATCTCGGCTACTGGACATTATCATTACAGGGACCTCATGATTGATGATATGGCGCTGGCCCTATTAAAATCATTTCTCTCTAGACGTCGACAAGCGGTGTCTTTGGGCGAATTCAATTCAGACCCATATTCCCTACCATGCGGGGTCCCTTAAGGATCATCTTTATCCCCCACTTTGTTCAATCTTTATGCTACTCCGCTGGCCACCTTGATCAAATCTTTTGGTCTGTCATTGGCATCATATGCCGACGACACCCAAATTATAGTCTCTCTTGCAAAAAATGATAGTCCTTCCAGCGGCATATGCAGAAACTGCATGAGGGGGGTTAGTAAGTGGATTGACTGTATTTGCCAGAAATTAAATTCTACAAAAACAGAGGTCATCCTGTTTGGCAATAACATGTCCATCTGGTCTCCAGATTGGTGGCCGCCAGAGCTAGGTTCTCTCCCGACACCAGCTGTGAAAGTAAAAAATCTTGCGGATCTCCTAAAAACCGTAGTCATTGCTCTCGTGTTAACACGACTTGACTACTGTAATAGCCTGTACATAGATCTGCCAAAGGGCCCACTAAAGAAATTTCAAACCCTTCAGAACGCCGCTGCTTGGTTTCTACTCAAGATCCTAAAATTTAAATCGGCCATCAGACAACTTCATTGGCTCCCAGTTAGCCATTGCATTACTTTCAAGGCCCTCTGCTTGGCCTACAAGACCCTGCAGGGACAGGCCCCATCCTATTATAAAAAAATCTTAAATGGTATATCCTTGGTAGAACCCTCTGCTCTGGCTCAGCAAGATATATAGAGGTCTCGGCTTTTAAATGTGCCTCATATGGCGGAACACATTTTTTCAGATCAACGGCCTTACAATGGAACCGTTTTCCGTATGAACTTAAAACAGCACCATCACTTTCCGTTTTTAGAAAACAGCTAAAAACATGGCTTTTTAATCAACCATACCAAAGTAACAAAAAAATCAAAGACCTTAACTGCGGTGTAGAGACTAAAATATCGAACTTTTAATATCGAAAGGACAAAATATCGAGTACAAAATATCGAGAGGACAGAATATAGAAAAGACATAATATAGTTCGAAAAAATATCGACATATAGGTGAGTAATATCGAATGTCATTATATCGAATATTATTATATTGAATTTTTTTTTAATTGTTTTATATGGTAGTAGATGTGTTAAAAATATATTTTTTTTTAATGTATGTTACAATTTTTTTAAAGTAATGGATTTTATGTGAATTAATTTTTGCGTATCTTAGTTCCGTAGCGGGTTGTGGGTTTATAGGGGAATAGGGTGGGAAGTAATTTAATTTACATTATAAAAATTAATTAATTAATAATTTAGGGGCACATTACGATACCCGGCGTAAAAAAATCCGCCAGGCATGGAAGCGGCAAAAATCCGCCCGCACACACCGCCTGAACACCGACCACGCCATTATGAGTACACAAACTGAAAACCGCCATCGGCGAAAAATCATACAAAATACCGCCCGCCATCGTCCGAGTCGGAGTCAAACCGCCCGCCACGGACGGAAACACGCACGACAACACAAAACCGCCCGCCCACACGGCCGACACACCGCACGTGAAATTACGATCGCACCGCCATGAGCGCGGAAAAACAACAAAAATACCGCCCGCCAGCGCAAACAACGCCGATGAGAATCGACACGGCAGAAGCCATGGCGCCCACGTACCTGCACAGAAACCATCCGCACACAAAACCAATAGCACACAACATGGCCAACAAGTCCACACAGCAAGGCACGCACAAATACACAAGCACAGTACACATCCCGAAAACACCCCCGGACAAACAAAAAATACAAAGGCCAGAACCCCAGACACAACACACCTGAAAACAACAGACCATGAGGACACACCCACATAGGTGAGTACAAAAGCAGCACTCCCACAGACCACAACCCCTTGCTACATTGCAAACCAGAGAGGAGAGGAGAGGACACAGTGACACAGCAAGGACAGCAGCACACCACAGAAACGCACACATCACTACCACCACCACCACCACCACCACCACCAAACACCACCACCACCACCACCACCACCACCAAACACCGGCACCACAAACCCCCTGCACATTACACAACACACACCGCACCAGCACCACAAACACCATGGCACCACAAAGGATGCCCAAGTTCACGCCCATGGAGCTGACGGTCATGGTCGACGAGATCATCAAGGTGTACCCACAAATCTATGGGAACATGGTCCAGCACACACCACTAGCCACCAGAAACAGAATGTGGACCCGGATCGTAGACCAGGTCAATGCAGTCGGGACCCTGCCCAGGAACAGAACCGAGATAAACAAACGTTGGAATGACGTAAAGAGCCTGGTCAAGAAGAAGGAGGGCAAAAACAGAGAGCTGGCTGCCGTCACTGGCGGAGGGAATCCCGCGCTCTTTAAGACCTTCAAAGCGTGGGAGGAGAAGGTGCGAGTCGTAATACATCCGGAGATCCTCGCCGGATTAGCAGGGGGAGTGGAGGCTGGTAAGTACAAACTAATGTATACCAGCACACCGCTATGTACTCACATGCGCAACCACCATGCCACAGCTCCCAGGGACAAACACCCCCATGTCCAGCACACAATACACAACACATCACACACACATGCAACAGACACCACCACACACGGCCCAAACCGAACAACTGCAAGATGCGTGGGGACATGTGTACACTAAGCCAGCCACGTAACCACCAACAGGTCCCCAAATATGCCAGAAGCGCCACAACGAGCACCCACCACACCCATGTGTCCGCCACAGCTGCACTAACCGACAAGTAACAGGTAAGTGGCAGGAACACAAAGTGCAGTGGGTCGGAGGGGGACAGCTGAAGTACAACACCCACCAGGCCCCCACTCCCACAGACCAGCAAGGTGGAGCACTCCCCTCACCCATGTGTCAGGCACAGCTGCACCAACCGACAAGTAACAGGTAAGTGGCAGGAACACAAAGTGCAGTGGGTCGGAGGGGGACAGCTGAAGTACAACACCCACCAGGCCCCCACTCCCACAGACCAGCAAGGTGGAGCACTCCCCACACCCATGTGTCAGGCACAGCTGCACCAACCGACAAGTAACAGGTAAGTGGCAGGAACACAAAGTGCAGTGGGTGGGACGGTGGACAGCCCAAGTACAACACACACCAGGCCCCAGTCCCACAGCACAGCAAGGAGGAGCATCCCCCACACCCCACACCCACGTGTCAGCCACCGCAGTGCACAACGACAGCCGAAAGGCAGACATCACGGTCCACAGCAATCGGTGTCAGTGGGTGTACAGCCACCCCACGACCCACTACACCCCCCACCCCCACAGACCTGCAACATGGAGCACCCCCGCTAAGAGCCATGTGGCATCCAGTACAGTGCACGCACGAACAACTTGCAGGTGGGAAACTGGACAGGGCTGGATTACTGGAGGCATGAGGACCATAACACCACCAACACATGGGACATGTCACGTAGCACACGAACACGCAGCACCGCCCACCGTCACGAACAAGTGAACAATGTGCACACGGACATGAACAGCAGACTCACACCCCACATGACCCATCACAGACATAGCAACACCCAAGGAGCCACGTCTGCATGCACAAGCCACACTGAACATAGTCCCACACGGCAGCCACTGTGCAACTCATCACACACAACCGAAACACCATTGAAGTCCTGTCCATGTAGCCCCTACTGCCTGTCAACCACACACCCCACAACTACGCCTATGTAAGACAAACAACACTAGACGCAACAGAGCGGAACAACATAAATGCACACGAACACCACTGAACCCATCAAACACACAGACACACCATGCACATACAACATACCATCCATCCCATCCGTCAGCCCCAGTCTCATGAAAGGCATGTCATCCGCACAGCTGCCACACATACAGCAGTCACGCTAAGACACATGCCCATGACCAACCATGTGCCAGAAGTCAATTAAGCGCACGACACACTGTGAGCAACAACACACAACATGGTCCACACCC